>QANX01007619.1:0-57107 GCA_003254975.1 Ochetophila trinervis
GCAGAATCGATCTCTCAGATGCTGTGGTTTGGAAAATAGATATTTTATAAGCATCATAAAAAGCAGAATGAAATGTTTCATATGATATGAGTTATTACCTGAAGAGAGGAAGATTTTGAGGCCATTGATTGTGCCACTGAATGACTGCCTTGTCATCAGGGTGAGGCGAAGCAGGGACAATGGTGGGTTCCTCGAAAGTAAGATCAAAAACCTCTTTCCAATCTCTAATATTCTTGGTAAGCTCCGACTCGTAGTAACCGCAACCCATATTCTCACCCCTCCTCAACTTCCTCTTCTCCTCCGATGACTGAGCGAAGAAATTCGCCGACATTGCGAAAATCTTTTTACGCAGTTCCAGCGAAACACCATGGTTGATCACTTGGAAAAAACCCCACTTCTTGCATGCGCTGCCTATCTCTCTCACCACTCCGGCCACCGCTTCCGGGTCGCCGGAGGAGTTCACCACCGGCGAGAGATCGATCACCGGAATACCTTCGGCTTCGGTGATGGAGAGTTTAGGCCTGTGCTCGGGCTCTAGGATGAAACCTGGATCAACCTCTCCCATGGCTCAAAAGAACATTAACGATGGGAGTTTTTGGGTTTTGGAGCAAGAGTACGGATATATATATAACTCTGTCAGTACTCAGTCTACAGAACGTAAAATATATGATGCATGCATGTGTTTGTTTGGTTTTGGATTTGAGAGAGAGAGATTGGCATTGGACCCTGATTTAATTTGATATAAAAGCTGAAAGAATTTGTGCAGGTTCAAAATTCAATTGATTTATTAAAAAATAAAGTGACTTGTGAAGATTTAAATGAGTTTAAAAAAAGTTGGATTAAAAATATACATATAAAAATTTAAATATGTTTATATGTGAAAGAAAATATTAGAGATAAAATATAAAAAAAAAAAATCTAGCGGTCAGAAGTTCAAAATTCAATAATTCTATCCAAAATTGAATATTCACATGTAAAAATTCAAACAGGCTCTTACATGTAAAAAAACAATATTAAAAATAAAATATAAAAAAAATAATAATTCACTTTTATCTTTTTAAAATGAATCAGTAGCGATCCAAGACAGCCGGATGTTGGAATAGTTAATATGATTGTGGGTCCTATCAAGTTTTATTTCAATTGTAACTTCCATATATATATATATATATATTTGTCTGGACAACATATTTGTATAAATTTTTATCACTTCTATTTAATATTAGAGATGTATAATTTCAGATGAGTTTCGGACAGAAAATGAAAAATTATATATAAATATATTCAACATCTCATATAATTTTGGAGGCGGCCTTGGAGTCTTCTAGTTTATCTTTTGTTGGCAACTTTGTAAAGATCTCTGCAAGTTTGTCATTTGCGTTGCAAATTCAAGTTGGACTTTTTCTTCTTCGGTCAAATTTATCATGTAGTGATGCCGTTCAAATTTATCAAATCCATATAATATTTCGATTAAATAGGCTTTATTATTTTTTAAAATTTAATTTATTTAAATATATATCGTTATAATTAATTTAAATATTTAATATTTTCAGATTTATTAAAAATTATATTTTAATACAATTGAATTAAATATAATAAAATTAATTCTACACTTTAATACTTTCTAAATTTATTTTTATGTATTATTTAAAATATTATAACAAATTATCAACTTTTTTCCATATAAAAAATTTATTTCATCGTAAATTGCTAGTTATAATTTTTATCATGAAATTATTTTCATTTTAATTTTTTTTTATTAAATTTTTTTTTTCATCCTAAATTTTTACCCTAAAAATTCGTGTAGATTTTTTCATCTTTTTATATTGTTGGTCTAAAGTTTTTTTTAGCATATGTTAAAAAAAATTTAGCCAACGAGGGCCCTCCTCTATCCAAATTTCATTAACATCTCTTGTTGCTGCATATCTAGCTAGCTAAACTATGAGCCACCTTATTTGTTTCCCTTTGAGTAAAAACACAAACAAAATTAACATAAACCCTCAACAAAATTAACATCTCTTCTTACATATATCTTTTATTGATCTGATATTTTGGTAAAAAGAGTTTTATCTTAGTTTCAGTTTAAAAGGTATGTCATCATTTGCTTGGCAATATGGTCTCGAAGGAACGATCATGATCTGCTTATGAGAGTGGTTCCCAAATCGAACTAGACTAATGTTTTATTTTTATTAGCTAAGTGTATTTGATCAATTAAGTGGGATGGGCTTAACTTTTGTTGTTGCTTTACAATGACATTTTCGTAGTCATTTTCTCATCCGGATATATATCTGGATCATATAAAATTCAGATGCGGTTTAATTTTACAAGCGATTACATATAATCATCATTGATGACTACGTATAATTAATCAAGCGTACAAAAGCCATCCGAAATTTAATTATAATCTGAAATATCTATGAAATTAAACCAACCCATGATCAGTATTAATGACAAATATAGCTAAGAAAATAATGGTTTTAGGACCTAGAAATAGTGGTCTTAATTAATATTAATTGATCAAATATATGGGTATTTAATTATAAGAATGCTAGTCTGTGTCATGCATGACTTTTATTTATGTCCATGCATGTAAAGTCATAAAAAACAAGAAATTTGGTTTCCATTTATATATATTCCAAATTACTTTTTGACTTTTCAATTTGTTTTGTTTTCTTAATTAAGCCTAGTTTATGGACTGAATGGGGTCATGGGCATGCTTACAAATCAATTCCAAATAACAAGTAATAGTTATTGTCGGACAAATCCAACTTTACTACTAGTTATGGTCGGAAAAATTCAAATAACATCAGCTTAATCTAGTCGACCTAAAGCATTTGGTCATTTGGTATTACATTATGCAAGACTTTGAATGATTCCTTTTTTCCATTTTCCAAGTAAGTATCAATAATCTGGTTATCCTTATCCATAATCTAAAATTATATTAATTATTCAATCTTGAATTAGCTAACTTGAACAATATGGAATAATTGACAGACGTATTTGATGAAGAGAAGCTATAGTCAAATACAGGAAAGAAAACAAAAAAGAATAAAGCAAAATGGAAAGAAATTAGAGAGACCTTTTAGGTATCGTTTGATTAACGTTTATGCTTTTTATTTAATCTTTTATTTTTTCCTTTAAAGTTTTTACTTTATTTGAATAGGAATATGGTTTATGTTATATATGATATATAGTTAGGTTTATTGTTTATATGATAGATGAAAAATTTCTTGTAGCACTGCTATTTACTTTCCTTTTGAAAAATTATGGATTTTAAGAAAAAACGTCATGTCATAAACTCTGCGAACGACGACGCCAAGTTCGCCTTCTGTCCTCTCACATACCAGTGCTTCCAAGCGATCCTTGTTGACCCATGAGTGATATAAGCTCTTAGGTGCCGTTTGGTAGCATGTTAGTTTTTAATTTATGTTTTTCATTTTTTTACCTAATTGTATGCAATTTTTTGTGTCAAATGTTAGCTAATGGCAGTTATATTAATTTATTAGACATTTTAAATAATTATAAATATGGAAGAAAAATATAAAGACCAAAATCCAACACAATTTGAAATTGTGTTCAATTTGGTGTTTACATTTTATTTTATTATTTTTGCTTTTTTAACTTTATAATTAATTTATATGCTTAACAAACTCTACCTATCACTAATTAATATTTGATATAAATAAATTAAACACAATTAGATAGAGAAAAATAATTAAAAAAAACACTATTAAAAAAAAGGCCTATACTTACACCTGGAAACTGTCACTGAAGGGGCTTTTCTTATCACTGTATCGGCCACAGCGACAGAAACTAAATAGTGTTGTAGTAGAAAATGGTTAGATTTGTTACATTATGCACAGTAACAGAAAGTGATAAAATCAAGGGGACAAAAATCATGAGTTAGTAGAAAAAAATCAACAAAGTCAAATTGATAATTTTGCAAGGTGTATCATGTATGTCAATGAAAAAACTACTTTAAATGATTATCATAGCAATTCAAGTCCAAAAGCTTCATCACATGATTGAAAAAGGTAATGACGTCTAAATATCTCTTAAATATACTGGCAAAGAAGAAAAAGGCAACAAAAAAGCACAAGTTGCTAAGGAAAAATAAATTGGCCAATCACAAGCATCAAAAGTGAAAAAAGAATACATTAATATGTAAATAAAAAAAATGCAAAATGGAAAAACTAATGACGTTATCAAATGGCACTTAAACATGTTTTTTTTTTTTTTAAAAAAATGGATTATGTTACCAAACCGCACTTTAGTCTCATGTAGTTTGTTTTTTTTTTTAAATGGAAAGACTTATGTTTCTCTTTCTTGGTCCACGCGGAAATGGAAAAAAAAATTATCTTTGTATAAATTTTAGAAACTTGTAGAAAAACGGTGGCAATGATGACTTGTATAGTTTGGTTTTAGTGGGATTTTTTTATATTAGAATGTTGTGCTCCAAAGAAAGATTTGTCTTTGGTTTGAAATGTGGAATAATCAAAGGGTATGTTCCTTTACACATGTACGCTTAATGTTTAGTTGCGTAATTGAGTGGGTCTTTTATTCAGTTTGTCTCTGCAATTTCATTGAATGGTTTTCCTTACTTTTTCTAAATGTCAGTATCTGGTAGTCTAATCAACAACTTAAACAATTTTGCACGTTTTAAAAAAACAGTCTTCAGCCGTCCGTCTTTGGCACTTTGTATGAGTAGAGTAGAGCAATGCTGTAAGTAGCATTTAATCTATTAATACCAGATCATTTCGTTTACATTTTTTTTTTTTATGTTTTAGGATAATTTAAAATATAATCTTTATTGTTAATAAAATTTTGTTAAATTTAACTTAAAAAAGCAGAATGATCCTTTAATATATTTATTTTTTAATTTTTTTTCCTTCATTATATTCTTTTTTCTTTTAACTTTTACTCTGTTTTTTTTTCTCGCTTATTTTTTCTTTTTTATTTTGTTTTTTCTCTCACTCTTTTAATCTTTTTCTTTTATATTTAAAAAAAAAATAACTTTTTTAAAAATAAATTTTTATCTTTTTCTTTTCCATGTCTTACTTTTTTTTCTTTCTCTTTTCTATATTTTTTTTCTCTTATCCTTCTCACCAGGATTTTTTTTTCTCTCATTCTTTCACAATCTTTTCACTTTTTCTTTTTCTCCTTTTTTCTATTTTTCCTCTCTCCGTTCTCTCCGTTTCTTTTTCCTCTCTTCTCCTTCTCACTTCGATCTGTTTTCTATTTTTTTACTTTTCTCTTTCTCTCAGAAACTCTTACTCTTTCTTCTTCTTTTTTCTTCGTTTTTTTCTTGGTGCTTTGATTTTTTTTTTTTGGATTTTTTGACTTTCTTTTTTATGTCTTTGATTTTTTTCTGAATTTTTTTTACTTTTTCTGTAATTTTTGATTTTGTCGTTGATAACAATAATAATTGTACCTTTGTATTTGGTATAAATAATCTTGTTGATAGAGAAAATAGATAACAAGAATGAAAGACGAGAGACAGTGTAGTAAATATTAAAATTATAATACTGAATTTATTATAACTATAACAATGGTAAATTCAGATAGAATCTACAGCAATTATATTGAAATCCAATTTAAATTTTATCATAAACAAATACTCAACTAAAAATATAAAAATTAAAAATATAAAAATAAAGAGTTTTTAATTGTTTGTAAAATAATTTAAATTAAATTAAAACTAGTAAATACTGAAAACAAATCAATAAGAAAAATTATGGGGATCAAAATAATTCATAAAATTAGTAAACAATTGATCATAGACATAAAAATTACAATTCTTCATTCAATTTGGCATTAATAATTGACATAGCCTAATTATTCAATATTTCTCACTAAAATAAACTAATCTAGATACAGTCATGAATTAATTATAAATTATGAAATTAAATCTAGAATCAACATGATTTGAAATTATCTCAAAAAATAATAAAGATAAACTCTACAAATGTTGCAAAGTTTTAATCTAATATATGATTTTTATAAGCAATTAACAGAAACTGAGATTATAACAATTAAAGTAAATTTGCTACTAATTATAAAAATCCAATACAATTGAGAATTCAATTTAGGAATAATCCAATCTTACATAAAAATAACGGTACTAAATTATAATTATGAGAAATTGAAAATATAAACAACAAACATAGAAGACATAAACTAAATGATTAAATTGGATTGAAATAAAAACAAGTCTCACAATTGCATAACTAGTTTAGAATTATTTGTACACAAGAAAAGAAGTTTAGAAGTACATACTTGAGAGAAAAATTCAATTATAATGGTAAAATTCATCTACAAGTCTGTTATTCCCTTTTATAACAATGATAAAATATATTTATACTAAATTATAGGGTTAAAACTGATAAAATTGCACATTAACGACCAAATTCATGCCCACCCAAGCGGCTGGCCAGACGCTTAAGCATGCACATGGGCTGTACTGCCTTGCTGTCAATGTCTGCTTAATTACAATTTTGCCACTGCTTTTTTATTTTTTATGTTTAATTATGATTTTACCACTGTTTTTTTATTTTTTTAAGCTCAAATCCACTTAAAACATATAAAAATACAAATTAATCAAGTTCAAGTGAATAAAATATGCTCAAATCAAATATTAAAGTACATAAAATATATAGATATTGCATATCCCTTTAGATAGTAACATAGAGGAGAGAGAGAAGAGGATTTTTCAAATCTAGATAGTTTTATGTTCAATTAATTTAATATCTAATTATTTTCTATGGAGAAGTAATTTTAATTGAAATTTTGCTTAAACATTTGTAAGATAAAAATTCAGCATTTGTACAGTTTACTAAAGAAGGACACAAAAGAAGAAAAATAAATACCCATTTTTTTTCTCCTTTTTTTTTTTAAACAAAAATATGTGATAAAATATTTTAAGATTAAAATAATAAAAAAATTTAATAAAATTATCTATAAACCAAAACATTTAAAATTTATTAATAATTATGAAAGAAATGGTAAGTTAAATTTTTTTCTTCATTTTTCTATTTTTCTTATTTCAAATTTTTAATAAATATATGATGATAAAAAAATATTTAAGAGAGAGACAGAAAGAGGAGAGTGTGGGAAGAGAGATAAAGAGAGAGGAAGAAATAAAAAAAATTTCGATTTAATTTTAAAGGGCAGTAAATTTATTATTACTTTAATAGAATAAATGTATTATTGTCATTTGACACTCTAACAATTGTTAGAGTTATTGAATTCTCACGGTGTAAAAGGTATATTTAAAATATACGGAACTGGAAGATTAATTTAAAAATTAAGTCCTAAATATAGTGGATGTTAATGAAATAATCTCTATATTTATCAAATGTCTAAATGCACTTTAATAGTTTTTAAAATTAAATTTGTTCACATAAAAATCTCTATACTTAATTTGTACAATTAGTATCATATAATTTGAAAAAAATTACAATTTTGTCTAATTTAAGTCTAATTTAGTTAAAATTGATGAATTCTGTAAATTTAGAGTTCATGTGCATAGTAAGTTACATTCGAAATTAATTTTTTTATTTTTAATTGTACCAAAAATTAAAAAAATAAAAAAAAGCCAAAAAGACTTCTAAGATTATGAAATTTATCAATTTTAAATAAATTTGATAAATGTGCAATTTTTTCAATTAAAAAAGTATCAATTGTACAAATTAATTGTATAGATTTCTGAGTGAACAAATTCAATTTAAAAAAATATTAAAAAGCATTTAGACTTTTATCAAATATATATGTATTATTATTTGATCGGTTAACAATTATTCTACTATTATTTAAAAAAGCATCTAATTTATCTATATATTTATCAAATATACACCTATTATTATTTGAGTAGTTCACATGTATATGCTCCAATTAATAAAAGTCTTGAGTCTTTTGTTTATTATTTAATTTTTTTTTGAATTAAAACTCGTATGAGATAAGTTGATTTCCAATTTTGTCTTGATTAATTGTACAAGTAATTATTAAATCCATTTCCATATGTTACGTTACTGCCACCTTCGATTGACTTCCATCGATAGATACCCTTTCGGCTTTCACCAATTGCTACATTTAAAGTTGCCCCAGTTTGACCGCAATATAGAAAACGAATAGTGCTCCCTGGAAAAAGAAAACAAATTGGAAGGAGAGACTTTAAAATAATACTAAACTAATTAAAACCATTTCAATCCATTCATAAAATAATGATCATTAATTATGATAAACATTTTTTTGTCATAATCTATAGTATTCTTTATTTATGTTTAATCTCTTAAATAAAAAAGAAAAACAGATTACCTAAAACACCAAGCAATGGGTTATACAACCAATTTTTGGATTAGGGGTTATTAATGGGTTAGTTTCACCTATAAGATTTAGATTGATCACTTTACCCAATCAGTGAGCTATTGAATATTATTGCAAATTTAAATTAAACTACCAATATTATTGAATATTATGTTTGAGAAGGTTCTCAAGGAGCATGACTACCTGATCATGCAATGTTGTTTGCAATAGATCTCTGTGCAATCATTTTATAATATGCTTGAGATATTTCTGTTACTTCTGTATTTTAGTCCTTGCCCTATTTCAAGTTGTTGGATTGTATGATCACAAAGATGTAAATTCTGTACAGGTACATATGGTGATCATACAATTAGATAATATGGGTTTACTTTAGAATCTCTTGCTGTGTTTGAGCATTTTGAGGGAGATAGATCTCGGTTCTGTTCCAGCATGTGATATGAGTTCATTTAGAATTTTGCCCTGTTTGAGCGTTTGTTAGGGAGATAGATTCTTACCTCTGTCTGAGTATGTGAATCTGGGTTCATTAGGAATCTTGCTTTGTATGAACATTTTGAGAGGGAGAGATCTTGGCCAGAGTTAAAATCTTCATAAAGTATATGATAATAAATGTTTAAGGGTACGTTTGATATTATGGATTCAAAATCCAAAATAGTATCATATAATACTTACCAGTGTTCGGTAATAAAAATTGCAAAAGAATTTTCATATGGATGTCCACTTCACTACTATTTTAACTATCCCTGCCTTATATATTTTATTTTAGATATTCATGCTTATCATCTCAATAATCATGTTGCGCATTTCACTTTTGTTTTAAAAAAACCTTAAAGTCCTTTCCTCTCATTCTTCCCCCCTCCATTTCTCTAATTATTTCTGATCATTAATTTTTCTCTCTCTCTCTCAAACTCCCCCTATTCTCCTAAGAAAATGACACGAGTAAAGCAACCCGCTGTTAGAAATAAAACTAAGATGACTGTGACAAAGAAAACCACCACTGTTAAACCAAAATCGCAAGTTTTACCACTTTTAAAGAAGAAATCACCACGAAAAAGAAATCAATTTTTATGAAACTGCCTCGCATTACCCAACCACCTGAAACCACTTTTACGTTGTTGGGCGGTGTTGCATAAAATAGGGCAATGTACACATCTCGCAAAATCAACACACATCGCTTTTATGTTGGATGATGTGGCATAAAGTAGGTTGGTGTACACACCTCTTATAAATTTGCACATGCTGCCCTTATATTGGGCTATGTGGCATAAGTCGTTTTTAATCTCCTTTTTTTATTTTTTATTTTACGCTTAGTTTTTTCATTTTGATAAATTTCAAAAAACATACACAATATTTAAACACGTTAATATACATTATTAGAACAAAAAAAAATCAAATTAGCTTGGTGGGTGATATAGTTGAGTTTGATGCTGATAAAAACTTCTAAAAAATTTAAAAATAGAGTTCAAAGTTTTTTTCAAAATTTAATGTTGTTAATCGGTGATGTTTTAAAGTAGCCAATACAGACAAAATTTAGAAAAAATTAACAAAGAACTACGAAAAAACAAAGGAGATGAACGGGTTCACTGACAAATGATAAAAAGTGATAGCTATTTTGCTAAAGAAAAGATAATTGACAAAATAAATTTAGAATGATAATGTAATAGAGATGAATAGCTAAATAAAAAATTAAAAAATTAAAAATTAATGATTAAATAAGGTGTTCATTGATAAAAAAAAAAATTCCAATGTGAAGGTAAAGTTGGGCCACTAAATTCTAATTATCCAGCTGAAACGGTATAAAATTGACCCATGGAGGGAGGTTGGGTTTCAACAGTTCGTACTAGCTTTCATTGTACATTATTTTTTTTCTTTTTTTCCCCAATTTTTTTTTTCTTCCCCAGCCTTTGATTTTGTTCTGCTGTTGTTGTTGTTGTAACCCCAAAAAAATTCATTTAAATAACATTAATTTTTACTTTTCAATGTTATTTTAAAAAAAATCTTTTATTATCATACAACTTTAGAAAATGTAATTATTATGAATCATAATCAAAATTCAATAATATATTATAAAAATTAATTATTTTAAAATCCAATTATAATAATAAAAAAATAATGATGGTTTGTCTTTTATTGTGTAAATATAATAAAATTCATTCAATGACTATAAAAATAATCAAATATTATTAATATTTATTTTTTAATTATTTTTTAAAATTATTTTATACTATTTTATTTTAATAGTAAATTAAAGGGATCAATTACAAACCATTTTCATCGTGTCATGGATGAAGTCTTCTTTCTAATATTTTACCAATTTCTAAAATAGTTGTTATATATATTGCATAAAATTATTTGTTGTTAATTTTTTTGTAGTACTAAAATTTTAAAATAGAGTATTTGGTTAAATATTATTTATTTGTTCCAAATAATTTAATTTTTGATAATTCATTTAATATAGTAATAGAAAAAAAGTTTTAATGCACTTTAATACATTTTAAAATTAAATTTGTCCACATAAAGGTCTGTACAATTAATTTGTGCAATTGATACTTTTAAATTGAAAAAAATTATACATTTGTCCAATTTAGTTAAAATTGACATATTCCGTCAACTTAGATATTACGTGCATAGTATGAAATCCTCAAAATTGATTTCATCATTTTTTATTGTACTAAAAATCTTTAAAAAAATTAAAAAACTTAAAAAAATTTGAAATTCATTTATGATTTTCCTTTCTATTTTTTAATTTTTTTTAGTTTTTAGTATAATTAAAAATGGAAAAACTAATTTTGTGGATAACTTGATATGCACGTGCTTTCTAAATTGACGGAATTAATCAATTTTAATTAAATTGGACAAAAGTGTAACTTTTTTAAATTATGAAGTACTAATTGCACAAATTAATTGTAGATACCTATATGCGAACAAATTCAATTTTAAAAAGTATTACAGTGCATTTAAACCTAGAAAAAAATACATATATAATACATATTTATATTACAGTTCTGCACTAAACATTTTACAATATAAATTAATATAATATAAGCTAATACATTATAAGTTAATATAATCCTGCATACCACAAAATTAAAACTTTGAGGAATTATTCAGATAATCAAAACAATTCCTTCTTTTTTGTACGTAGAATGCCTTTATTGAGACTATAGACATACTACCCTTACCATGACGACTGTTTGTTTGGGTTATGAGATATATTCATAAAGGATGCTTATGATTTAAGTACCAATACCATTCATATTGAAGTAATTTTCAATGATCTTCACAACTATGAAAAGTGCAATATTTTGAGTTCTTGATAAATGACCATTGAGGTTCAGATATGATAGCGAAGAATAGGACTCGTTTTATGCTTAGGTAATAGCAATATTGTTAGCTTTATTATGAAGAATTTTGTTAAGTGTTTTCCAAAATATTGTATCCAATGCAATAGGATAATAAAATGATAATAAATATAAACATACACGAATATAAGCATTGTGCAATTTATCATTCTTAGAGAAACTAAGATTATAAATTCATAAAGCAAAAGAGCTCAAGTGCAAGGTACTTTTGTAAAGTAAAACCAAAATAATAGTAGCTCAAGTGTAAGCAAATAGAAACGCACTTTTAGTTACAATTGAATGATATTGTTTATAGGTAATAAAAAAATAATTAATGTAAACATTGGGAACATATACAGCATTTCAAATATATCTACCAATATCATAATAACAATCTGTGTTAGCAAAAAAGAAAAAGCAATAAATAAAAATGTAAATGCATATTTTGATTTATTCTGCTTCAAAAGCACAAATAAAAAAAGTCATCTATACTAGGATTTTTTTTTTTTTTTGCGTGAACATCAATACTAGGATTTGATTGCAATATGCAGGTTCAAGAATATAAATGAGAATTGATTTCCACTGGTACTAACTAAAAAAATGATATAAGAATTCAAAATCAATTACAAAAAAAAATAAAAAATATATGAGTTGATTGATCTTGCTTTTATGAAATATATTTTTTGGCTTCCAAGTTCTACAACCAATAGGAGAAATAATTATTCACCAAAAGCGATATAGATGGGTCAACCATTTAGAATTGCAAAGAGCACCTGAATTTCTACTCCTCAAACATTTTTATTGAAAACAAAAATAGAGAAATAATTATTTCTCAAAAAAATATTTAAATAATATTTTCAAAAGGTTTTACATGAAAGATCCGTATAAAAATAAAAATTGCAAATAGATGATGGTTAAGAAAAAGTGTACGCAAAAATCTATAAAACCATGGTTGGGTGCCTAATTTATTTAGCAAATATAATGCCACATATTGTCTTTACTGTCAGTTATGTTTCAAGATTTATGCGTGAGCCAAGCAAAAATTTGTTTACCTCAGCAAAAATAATTCTTGGCTACTTCAAGGTACCAACAAATTAAGAATTAAATATGTCAAAGAAACAGACACCATGCAAGCTCATTGGATATTCAAACAGTGATTGAACAGGCTCATATAATTGCAAAAGCACCTTTGTATATTTTTCCTGTTTAGATACAAAACCAATTTCTTAGTCATTGAACAAGCAAAGGATCGTAACATTATCTTCAGCAAAAGCAGACTACATCTCAGCTATAGAAGATGCAGCTTCGTGGACAATTATTTCTTACATACCATTCCAGTTCATCTTTGATTGCTCTGAGAAGTAGTCCAAATTTGGATAAGAGGAAAAATGGTGTCTCAGACAATTGATCTTCTGAGAAATGAGATTCCACTTGATCAGGAATCTGTATATTTGCCTGAAGATGCTGTGACTGGTCTTGTTCTTGTGGATATAATTAACGGCTTCTGCACTGTTGTTGCTGAAAATCTGGTAATTAACTCTCAAATTAATTATGATTCTTTTTTCTTAGTTTTTTATGGGCGGGATTTGGTTTTTCATTTTGGTTTCTCTATATCTATATCCTCTTCCTTCCACTATATGGGTTTGTCTAGTCTCTTATCATGTCAATATGCTATTATAATATCCCTTTGATTTGTTTTTAAAAGATTAATTACTTCTTGATTTAAAATTACCAAAATCGACCTCATAAGACTGATTGTATATTTATTATATAATTTGTATGTTTTTTTTTTGTGGTAAAATTGCTGGTTGTGGATATGCACAGACATATGTGTGCTGGACTTTGTATGCTCAACATTATCAACAAGAAACCTTGGTTTGCATAAGCCTCTAAAAGGATGTAGTGGTTTATTCAAAAGTCTCTGCTATCTTTGATGTTCATCTTCAAGTTGCCAGAAATACAAAAAGGAGATTTGGTTCATCCCCAGGTAATAATAATACTACTAAAAAATAATAATAATCACAACACTCCCATGTAAATTTCTTCAAGTCTCTGTGCTTTTAGATAAATATTGTGCCAGAAAGTAGAAATCCAAATTAAATTGAACTGTTCATGTTTGATTTGGCAGGAGTTCATGCACCATGTAGGCTTGTACATGGCCGAAGGAAGAGGTGCCAAAATAGCAAACAGTGTCTTTCATCACAGCTGGAAAACCACGAAACCCATCATCGACCTTTTAAAGGATAGCTCTATATATCAAATAAATGGTGGGCATTGCTGCAGTCCAATTCTGGGTGATCAAATATACATATGCAGAAGCTATGTAAAAGAGAAATAGATAGAATCTGGTGACAGTAACATATTTAAAATAGTGGACTCCGTAAGCTTGTGTGTGATGGGTGAACTTTGCAACACCTTCCTTGGACATGTTAACATGGGATCTTTAAGAATGCACAGTGCTTTTCATTCTCTAAAAATTTGTTCTACTCATCTACATTGAAAGTTGGGGGAAAATCAAATTGAACAATTTCTCACTCAACCGAAACAAAAGGTTCGTCTGAAGGTTAGTTTCACCCTACGAATGTTGGGCAAACCCTCGAAGACTTTGTGCCACATAATATTTCCATAACAAACTATGACACTTTCAAATAATAGGCTATCTCAAGAAATGCATTTTTACATAATTTTGTAACAGATCTCCTTCCAAAGGTAAACTAAACTTGGGATATTTCCATCACAAACTCTAAAATGACTTAAACTGCTCTCCTATGGATTTTCCAGCAAGGGAAATCATACCAACAGAAGTTCATGTCATTTTAATGGAAATATTTGCATCAGAAAGATATATTACATCCTAAAACCAGAAAGAGCATCGGAAAAGGAGTAGACATGAATTTTCAGTTTATAGAAAGTTACACAGATACAGCACTGCATAGTGTATAATGTGAAAAACAAAAAAAGCATTTATTGCAACGCAAGTTATCTTTACAGTTGACCTATTCATAAGACAGAAAAACTAGACAAGGTGATTGGGAACAAACATAAACATCATGGATGGATGGTGCCTGAAGCTAAAAAGGAATTGGGCACTTCGCAGAGAAAGGTGAGACAGAGAACTGCAAGAAATGTGTTCTCTAACTTTCTTCAGTAGTGAACCAGAAAACTACATTGTATCTTGTATGGACTCGCAACCAGTTTAGAAAACTTACACACACTTAGGTACTTTTAGTGAATATGAACTTTCTACACATACTGTGTGACCACCCATGAGATCGTGACAACTTCAGAAAATTCCCCAAAAAAAAGGGAAAAAAAAAAAAAATACCATATGCAATTAAAAACTACTTACAAATAAGATGTGCTCCCACTGTCCTTTGATTTAGAAATTAGATGTGCTCCGCTAAATCTGATGCAACATGCCCAGGTTAGCCTCTTAAAACACTACCTGAGTCACTTCCCCACACCTCTATAACAACAGATCCATAATTCTAATAGAGAAAAGACGTTCAACAAATATTTTTGAACAAACTATTCATTTTACCCCCAAGGAAAACACACTATTTTCATATGCTAAAAAATGTAAGACCAAAGAGAAAAAATAAAAAATAAAAAATAAAAAATAAAAAATAAAAAAATGAAATAGCGTACAACAGAGAATATAGTAAATGTGCTCTTTCTATTAAAAATGCAGAAAGGAACACAAGATAATTGATAGTGATTGATTTCATAAAGCTTCTTTCAAATTTCAGGTTACATAATAGGCAATTTACAGGCTCCAAACTATCACTTATCTACCTTAGACAATGCCCTAAGTCCCTATACTACCTACCAATTGGAACTATTAGAGTGCTCGAGCAACAAGGATCAAAATTCATGGGGTATTAACTTAAAAGTATAAGGACCTAAGAGCTTGAGAGTAAATAAAAAATTTAAATACATACATTGATGGGTAAATCATTTCCCAAAAAAAGGAGCAACAGAAAGGCCAATATTGCATTCCAAAACTTCAGTGATCACTTCTGCTGAGTCAACAAAGTGGACCAATCAGTTAAGTAAGCATTAAAAACATAGCCAAGATCTCAGAATTTCTCCATGCTCATAGCCAAGATCTCAGAATTTCTCCAAGCTTAACTTAGGAATTTTCGCAATATCTTCTGAACTGTACAACAAAGATAATACAAAAAGCCTACATTAGAGGACATCGCCTTGTACCATTTTGTAATTGAATACACTTTTCCAATATAAGTGACAAAGAAAAACCTTCAGATAAATGATCTCTACATGAAAAGTACAGCTTTATCATCCAAAAAAACAATTATAAACACCTAAAGACATAAATGTGGATGCCTCATTTGCATAATAATGAGGAAAAAATGAAGAAAATAAAAAGTTCACCGGGAATTTTGAAGTTAAGTAGTTCTATCTAGAATTTAAAGTTTAAATCTACATTAATAACAAGAATTTGTTTCTTAATGACATGCATTTCGATTCAGAAAAAGTAGCATGGAAGGATTTGTACTCTCAGTTGTACTCTGTTTTTGTCAGAATGGGGAGGCCACTAATTAAGGGCTTCCCACAAATTAATTCACCATTTGAAAAGTCACCCTAAGAGTTGTGCACTATGATACATTAACTAAATGAAATATTGTTAAAATCCAGCAACAGATACCATAGACATTTAATATATTTCTTTTCCTAGTCATTGAATAATGTAATCTTGCGGTTGCAATATAATATATAGTCCCTAAGCTAAAGGGTTCACATGATGTTTTAAAAAAACTCAGTAAATTTTAGACGAGCAAGTCTTTCAAAAACTGCCCTTGGATTACCATTTTAAACTAGAAATGCATGAGAATGAACATAATATTATATTAGAGAATTTACAATATTGTTATCACTCCAATATTTCAATAAATACATCAGCACCACTTCAAAATATGTTTATTTCAGATCTTTCTAAAGCATGAGAACTTACCCTGCAAAACTGAATGAAAAATCAACAATCTTGAATAATATGTACAATGAAAATTTACTCTTGGAGTCTCAGTCGATTAAAGAACACTAAGAAATGATACTCAGGGGCCCAATACACAAATCCAACAACAGGTCCCCCTTTAATGTACTGCAAATAAATAAATAAATAAAAATATCAAAGTTAGTATCCATTAAATGGCAATACAAAATACATTTTCCGAAAAGAATGTAATGTATATGGTAAAACACAACACTAGATGAAAATGAAATATAACCTTCCCGTCAAGGATAACAAGTTCACCATCAACCCATCGAGGATTGCGAAAGCCTGGTGCAGCAAGTCTCCCTTGTCCTTTATACCGAGCAATCTGAGTTGTCAAATAAGATTATAAAGTGCTCTTCAACAAAACTAAAACCAAAAAGGGGGAGAGGGGAGATGGGGGTTGAAGAGAACAAGTAGATGGGGGTTGAAGAGAACAAGTAAATTATAAAAAGTTACAATATTGGAGTTGATAAGCTGACAGTATACCACTCCAAATTCTTCTGGAATGATCCCTTTATGAGGAAGTTGGTATCTTTTCCCAACCTTTGCGCGAAATGCTACCTGTCAAATCAGTTGCTACATTAGCATCAAGGTATATTATCTAGACGAAACCTACAATTCCATATGAGACAAATAAATCAAGTTTTTAGAAGTTACCTGACCAGCCGGTACATAAGGATCCCCTGTGATTTTTACGGCCTCTACATACTCATAAAACTCAAGATTTGAAGGATCATTAGTCCCACCATCCTCCTTCCATTGACCAAATTTTCGTTTCAGGTGAATGACTTCAGAAGTATAGAGCCCATGTGCACCAATGTATAGTCCTAATAAGATGAATTCATTCTCAATCTATATTTCGTAAGGCACGCTAAGGATCTCAGACTTAACGTAAAAAGTGTAGAAACTATGAATTGGAGAATAAAATGGGAAATACTATAAAAAATATTCCTCAAACAATGGATCCAACCTAACTTATAGTATCATAAATTAACACAAAGATGAAAAACAAAAATCGTAGAAAATTACCATTTAGAGGATCTGAGGATGCTGGTAATTCAATACGATTGAAGGTTGTTGATCCAGAGAGTGGTTGATTGTCCTGAGCCTGACTAAGAGTGAGATTTATCAACTCACTGACATCTTTGAGCACCTAATAATATTGAAAACACATGATTATAGACCAGGAAATCTTAAGATATTTCCTCCACAAATATATCATAACTTTACCAAAATAATAGCCAGTACATACTCCACAAAATGAATACAAAATACGGGAAGTAGTAATAAAAAAGTCACCTTCAGTGGTATCTTCTCTTTACCGATAAACTTAGTGAGATCCAACATGAGATGATCAATGCTAGGTTGATTTTTACGTCTACTTTTTTTATCTACTGAAGCTTGTTCCTTGTCATGGGAATCCTGTTGATTAACATCTTTCTCTATAGAAAAAGAAAACGATGACCTTCCCTTCTTCTCTAGCTTAGCTGGCACCCGAAGCATATCTTTCGTCCGCACGCCATTTGACATTTTCTGCACCAAACCATCAACTACAACCTTAACTGAAATTTCATTTCGCTCTTCACTTTCACTAATTCCAGTGCCAGTATCCAATTCAATCATGTTGCTTTCTTGGTCACTTTCGCTCTTTATATCCTCCTCTGCCTCTATACTTTCTATCTCATTGTCCTTCTCTTCATCATCTTCCTCGATTATCTGCTCAATCACTCTAGATATCAGATCCCTGTCTACCTTCCCTGGTGCTGTGACTTTGAAAACCTTGACCTTCACAACAGGGATCATATCTTTCAAGATATTCTGAAAACCAGAAAATCCTTCAGCTTGATCCGAATCATCCTTGTCATCATCATCTTCGCTTCCAGTATCTTCATTAACAGCAACAAGTAGATCACTTTTGTCTCCAGCTGAATCTAATGGATTAAAGCTTCTGGTGGCATCTGATGCTTTGGAGAGAACTGATGAATCTTGAAAAACACCTCCCCTCTTTATATATACAGCCTGCACATAAAGAATAACTCTAAAATTATATAAAGCATGCTGGATGCCACAAATAATTAGAACATAAATACAAAAACAACATAGAAAAAATGGTAACACCTGAACAATGTAGGCCAATATACACATGCACACATGTATATCTTCACTTATTTACTGATGTAAGTAGGAACATACAAGCATGCTTGCTTGCCTGCCTGCTGAAGTTAAAGGACAAGCCTCCATCAACAGCCAAACAACACCGTATAAGAGACTCAAATAACCTTTCATATTAGCATAACTTAGCTACATAAATTGGGATTATCAGGCAGAACAGAGAATACCAATGGGTGTTAGATCACCCTTAGTAGAAGACCCTCTATAAATCCCATTATCCCAGCATCTGTAGTGAACAGATTAAATAGTTCCTCTACAGGCATAGTTGAGGAGGGGACCAGACATTTTTTTATTGAACTAGGAGAAAGTGTGTGGACCAAATATTTTTTCTCTTGCTCAACCTCCCAATACAGTCTCAGGGAAATTTTAGATGAGATATTTCATTAAGTGGGACCAATAACAATTGAGTCAGTGACCTAAAGTAACTACACCAAAATAAGGTAATTAAAAAAAAAAAAGAAAAAAAAAAAAAGAGTTCAACCATTAAAGTATCCGTAAAACTTATCTTTTATTCTCTTTTATACATGTATAAAGAATAGACATGCTAGGCTACCAAAACAAAGCATTTCATGTTCTGAGCATAAAAACAAAGAAAAATTAACTAAATGATTGGAATTCAAAGCACTTAATACCCATTAGTAGAAAACAAAACTTGCTGAGTGAACCACAAGTAAGGAAACAAACTACTTTCCTTCCTCATTTCTAGCAATTAATTAAAACGTGAATTACAATATAGAAACACAGAACTAAAAAGATATCCAGCATTTATTGGACATCAAACACTTCTCATATGGTTCATATGTAAAATTCAGCAAGATCCATTCATACATTAGATTAGATTTCAATTAAGTTTAAAAAAGATACCAAAACAACATTTAATCAAGCTGACAAGAAATACCTGCTGTCTGTATTCACCCTTCTTACTCACTGTTAAAAAAATCTCAAACAGGGGAACCCCAGCTGCAGCAGTAGCAAGCTGCCTGAAAAAAAGAAAAAAGAGAAAAAAAAAAAAAGGAAAAAAAAAGGACAAAAGCAAAAACAAAAAAAAGCAATACTTGTAAGTTGGAGCAACGAAAGCCCATTTAAACTGATCAGTCATCATAATTGATCTTTTAAACAAACCATAACTGCATATGCAGCATCCATAAGAACCATGATTACATTGAAATTAATAGCATCGAAAATAATAAAGCTTTTGACTGAAAATAGACAGTATAGAGTCTTAACAAAAAAAATTGATATCATAATTTTTGAATTTTGCCCACAGTTCCAAAGGAGCAGTGGTTTTCAAAGTTCTTCCTATCCACCCTATGAGGCACTAACTAACTTTTGTAACCTTGCCATCAAATCCTAAAATTAATCATACTCATTACAGTCTATAGACTTTCAATGTTAATATGTCTCCACTGTTTGCTTTCTTATCTTACCATACTTTCTACTTGTTCTGGTTCCTCCAAACTTCCAATCTTTCCATCCAGCTAGACTGGCATATAATGATAAAACAATTATTTTATTTTTCTTGTTCAGTTTTTCATTTTTAGGAAAGAACAATGTCTACATAGGACGCTTCTACTAGCGACTAAAAAAAATTACCTGGGACTATAACTTCTTGCAACATATCTTCCATGCTCTGCAGTTATTCGAATTATCATACCATGAGAATCATTATTTGTTTTTGAAATGCCAGTCCACCACCCAAGCTGGAAGCCAGAATACAAACCAAATTATATTATAACAAGTGGAAATGTCATATGACAAAAAACCTTTTATGGTATTAAAAACCAAATATCTTTGAAAAAGATGGTAAACTGATTTAGTAATATGTAGTCAATGTTCTCTGAACAAAATATAATTTAGCAAACCACACCCTACCATAATAAAAAATAAAAATACTATACAAAAATAAAATTTCACAATATAAGCCCATTATTGCATCAAACAAAATAAAATAAAATCCTTAATGGAAAAGAAAAAGAGAACCAGACAATCGAAATTAAATTCACGTGACAAAATAGAACCTCTACCCTTGGGAATATTGTTTGCTAACTCTTTAAAGAAGACTGAATTCCAATTTATTAACAAGTTGAAAATTGTGAAAAGTAACAAAGCACAAAGAGAAAAATATATTTAGAATGGTTTTGCTCATCCGTAAGAAAAATCATAACAAACACTTAAATTTGCAGCAGAGCCAGTCTAACATCTGCCATGAACCAGCATCAAACATTGGCTCCATAATCCTTTTTATATCTTTAAAACCAAAAAAAAAAACCCAATTTTTCTTTAAAGAAAGCTTTTTACTCTATTTAATGGTTTGAACAATGAAAAACAAGCACAACCAGATGCAAATATGAAGAAACAACTCCTAAATACAAAACCAAATAACAGATTTATGATTTTATTATCAATGTAGCTATAAATTTACTCCAAAACACATATGCACACCATTATTGTCGATTAAAAAATTTATTTCAGTTAGACTCACCAATCCAGCACCCGCATTATCTCTTACAAAGGCAGCATCCTTGTACCTCTCCTCATCTATAGCTCTCTGCAAATTAAAAAAAAAATACAAAAATTAAGAAATTAAAAAATTAAAGAAACAATTAGTCAAAAGCTGCATAAAGTTTATACTAAATACAAACAAAAATTAAATGCAAGTTTAAAAAAAAATTATAAAAAAAACCCACATTTAGCTTAGACATCACTGTGCCAACAGTGTCATTTGTAGCCGCAGCTGCAATTGCCACTTTGAGCCTCGCAGCATCTTTGAAATCCTCTCTATTTACAGCATGACCCAACTGCGACTGTTTCAAACACAAACAAATATAATATTCACAGCCAAAAAAAAAACATAATTAGGAATTTTTCTTCGTTTTTATTCAGCAATACCTTCAAAACGGAGAGAAGACGCTCTTGGTTGTCGACATCACTGAAATGCAGACGCCATCGATCCCAATCCCAATTGGGCTCGTCCGGCGGCGGCTGAGGGACGTCGGAATCGGAAACAGTCCCGGGACCGTCGTGGGAGCGTTTGAGGTAGGAATCGAAGCGTTTGATGGCCGTTTTGATGACGTCAGCGAAGGCGGTATCCCATCGCCAGTGCCAGCGGACGGAGTCGGAAGGAGAAGGAGAGGAGGAGTTGTGGCATCGACACGAAGCGGAATCAGGAACCCTAGAGAGAAAGGAGTGGGAGTGAGACGGAGAAGGATAAGATGGTCTTATGAGAGGGAAATTGGGGTTTGGGAAAGCGAGCTTATGAGGGGTTGGAGCAGATATGGAAGCCATGGATGAAGATTATTGGATTGGATTTCTAGAGAGAGAAAGTGTTTGTAAGGGAAAAAGGCGATTGGTGGGTGGATGGGTTCTGATTTTTCAGGTGTTTGTGTTGGTGAGTCTGGTCTGCTTCTTCTTCTTTCTCTTGTTGGTTTGGTTGGTTTGTGCGGCCAGTTTCGGATGGGATAAGGAAGAAACATTATTTTCTAATATAGCAAGTCATAACAAAATAAATTCACCAAAAAAAATATAAATAAATAAATCAATCAAAAAATAAAATCATAAATATTTATAAAATTTATTTCCTGTCTCAGTTTTCAAAAAATAATGCATATTTTGTTTTTCTTACTAAATTGAATTCAAATTTGAAACAAGTAAAAATTTAACAAAGATTAATACTGTAAAAATATCTAGTCTATTTTTATATTTATTATCTGTATAAATAGTTTATTAGATAATTTTTAATAAAATATAAATTATTAAAATTAACATGTCATATATATAAATATTATTTTGAAAAAATACTTTCTAATGGTAATGTGTATAATGAATGTCTAATATACGTAGCTTTAACATTGTTAAATTGAATATCTATTTCTAAAAACTCTTTCACATATTATCAAATTTTTAAAATAGTAATTTTTTTTAAAATAATATGATTTGCTCAAAAATTAAAAATAATATAGAATTAATTAATAACTATAAATAATATTTGTGCACATTACTATTGGAGAATAATTTTTAATTTAATTATATATTGATGTCACATAAATTTAAACAATGTCTATTTTTATAACACATATACAGCAATCCATATTAGAATTCATTAAAATAAATAAATAAAAATACGTTTTATTAAATAAAATTCCTTTCCCAAAAATCTCGGTCTGAGCGTCTCGGGGGACATAAATGACATCACAAGACTTGACATGCATGCTCGCTGATTATAGGTATTCCATGATGACGTGGCACTTTGACCCATTCTCTCTCTNACTAAACCAATACTTTAAAAAAACTCTTCAATGCATTAATTTTATTATTTTGATTTTATAAGTTTTTGTTCTCTAAATTTTGTTATTATTTAAATGATACAGTTTGTACCAATAATAAAATTTTATAAAATTTGTTTATATTCTCAACTTTATGTTATTTTTAACTAAAGATAATATCTTATTATTTATCAATTTAATGGATTTTACTATTTTAAATTATCCAATATAACATGCCATTGAATGTAAATACCATGCTTTGCTGCTGACTGTGCTTGTAGGATGAGCTTTATTTGAAAATAAATATTCTAAGAATGTTCTCAACTTTGATATTATTCTCAAAATTGATCAAGTTTGGGATTGGATGCTATTATAGAAGTTATCCATGCTAGGTGTGAGTCCTTCCACCACGTGTGCTTACTTTTGTATTCTGAAAGTATAATAGACACCCTTTTCGGTGGATATGCCTTGCCACTGTTTGATTAAATGCTCTAAAGAAATCCACGCACATAGACACCCTTGGCATGTTTGCCAAGATTTTGCCCTCAAATAAAGTCATGTCCATTACAAAAGTAAACAGAAGGTATCAAGATTTAGTTAGTCCAGCGTGCATAGTGCTTGGGGGGGGGGGGAGGGGTTGGTGTTTAATAGTGTAACATGTCAACTTGAATAAAATTCAAAATGCAAACGTTATCCGTATATTCCATGTTGATCAAGTTTGGCATTTGACCATTGACACTATTATAGAAGATATTCATGCTACGTGCAAGTCCTTCCAACATGTATCCTTCCTTTTTGTATTCAGAAAGTATAACAGACACCCATTCAGTGGATTTGGTTTGCAATGTGTTTGATTGAATGCTCTAAAGAAATATGCTCATATAGACACCCTTAATGCTGCTTGAAAATGGGAAGATATACCTATGGACCTAATTTCAAATAGTTTAAGATTTTGTGAACTTTGCAATAAGTGTATTAGAACTAAAAAAAACCAACAATTTAGCATGCACTGCCCATAAAACATTATTACTTCTTTCATTTATCAAGGACATGTTGATTCTCATAATCGTATCAAGCTGTAGAGTACTTATTTCTACCTTATATAAAACCAATAACTGTACAATCCCATGTCCAAACTCAAATCATATGGTCACTAATACTTTGGAATAACATTTATATTTTTAAGGTCTTTATCCTTGCTTCATAGTATGCTATTAGTGGAATCTTTCTGTCTCTGTAGCATTCATATATATGGGGTTATCATGCTCATGAGACATAGATGTTTGATAGCTTCTACATAGTACTAGTATCTGCATCGGTATTGAAAGGAAGAACATTTTCGGAGTAATTTAATAGTACAACAACAAGATTTCATATGAAGCTGATATTATATTGTATGCAGAGAATAGAATGTGAGGATGCTGCTTTTGAATTTTCCAAATCTTTGGTAAATTTGAGAGATATGTGATGCAAATCATGCACAGTGATCTTCACGTGCTCTGTTTCTTAATCTGCCTTCCTTCTTTTTCAGCAGTATTATGTTTGGTTCAAGTAGGTTTGCTTTGGAAGGGGTTTTTCTTTTTGTTTGTTTGGAGGTTGATTTTCAGCAAATGAAAGAAAATGGAGGGTTAGAAGAAAGCAAGTTCATCCTCCTAATTTACTGTTGAACTTTTTGGTCTGAAGGAATACTTACAAACTCAGCAGTCGACAGGGATTTTTTTGTTTGCATGGGAGGAAAGACATTCTAAGAAAATCCTCCCACGCAAACAAAAAATCCCTGCTAACTCAGCAGAAGAAATTCTAAGAAAATCCTTTTTTTTTTGGTAAGAAAATCAGCATTTCTTCTGCTAACTTTAGCTCAATCAATTTCATTTTTTCTCAATTTAGTTTTTACAAACCTTGTTTATATATATTCTTATGTTTTCTCTAACTATGCACAACTAGATTAAAAATATGAAGTTTCCATGGAATGCAAACTTCATTATGGAATAAAGTCTAGGAAGGCAGTAGAGCACTTCTTCTACTAATTTTGTATTTCTACATTTTTAATTTTTTTAATTTATCTAACTATCTTTTTTATTTAAAAAAAAAAATATGTTTTTTTCCCCCCTCCAATAAAATTGGATAATGTGGGCATACGGGGCATATGTATGGGCCAATTGAAAATTTAATTATTATTATTATTTTTTTTTTTGCAACATGGAATATTTTTGAGAATGACCAAGTCTCTCTTTTATTCTTTTTCTTTTTTCTTCTTCAATTAGTCTAACTCTTTAATTTATATTTTAATTTCTTTGTTTTCTGTTTTAACTTTTATCCTCTCTAATATAAAAAATATTATATATAATTAACCCAACATCCAGCAGTTGTATATTTGACAGTAATTAGCTATTCCAATCCTTAATACTAATTTATCTTGTGGACAAAAAATTATATATAAAAACAACGTAATACAAGTTTAATTAGCATAAAGTTAATTAAGATTATTGTAAGAATTTTGCATACGTCATTCATAGGATACTTTGTGCTGTACAGTACTAAGGAATTCATGTTTAGGCTCAGTAGGGAAGTATATATTTAGGTTCCACAACCTAACATTTATATTTTTATTTTACGAAGAATCGAATTTGATAAAGTTAAAAGTAATTGCAAAAAAAATAAAAATAAAAATCAAATAAAAAAGGAAAAAAGAAGAAGTTAAGTTCAAGTATGGTGTTAAAATATGAATCTCCCCCCTCCCCCCCTCCTTTTTTTTTTTTGCCTCTTTATTATCTTATCTCATTTGCGTAATGGTCACTCTATTCCTATCCCTATCCATAAGTTTGAAGTTCAAAGAAATGTAAATTAAGTGCAAGGCAAGCAAATTACTTAAAGTTAATTAGCATATATATACAAATACATGTATATATAGAACATATATTAATCCAGATCACCCCCATCATATTTATTTCAAACTTAATTGGACTTTGCATGTTTGTGACTATTTTGCATTGAACCAATACTTTTAAATTTTCTTAAATTTGTTTTAATGGATGAGTCGAAAATGGAAATGATACAACATCGTCGTCATGAGCATCCATTGGTATGGAGGTAGTTGCCAAATCCCTATCCATTTTCTCATCGGTGCAAACATATGCCGCTCTTTCATCTTAACCATTCACTATGCTTGTCTTAAGTACAAATATATGGTTCACATATTTTGTGTTGCACCATTCTTGAGAATTCTTGAGAGAAATCAATCACCCTTCTCATCCTCAACACTCTTTAACTTTAAATGATGAACCTGGAATACTCTATGACTGTCCAATCTGTGGCGGGTGGAATGACTGCAGCTTCTACATTTGTGATTTTGGATGCCAATTCCATTTGGACATATATTGTGCTCTAAGAACGCCCACCGCGATATGTGAGAACAAAGAAAAGGGTGTCATAATCAACCGATGGAAGGTGTTGAGGTCGAGAAATATTATGGAGTAGACGATGTTAAGAAGATCAAGTGCTACATTTGTGAGTTACCATTATCAAGTAGTACTAGTCATGAACAAGCATTTACTTGCAAAATATGTAAGTGTTTCTGTAAAAACAAATTGAACAGTAATCAAATATTTATAAATATATATATATATATATATTACAAATTGACAAACTGTATTTTAAATACATGGTAAATATAAAACAGATTCTGTATATAATGTTTTTGAAAATACTCCGAGGTCTGTGTAATACCACTGCTTCTTTAAGAACAATTTCGTCCCCACAGGTGCGAATGGTTCGTTGACGATCTTTTCCCAGGTTACAACGGACACTCACAAATTTTTGGTTTTAGCACCACCAAAAATTTAACTTCGAACTTAGAAAAAATACCTAAACTTTATCACCACTTTTACTAGAACCCAGAACACGTTCAGAATATTTTTCTTATTTCTGTCTTCTCTCTTTCTAACCTCAAAACAATACATATATATATATAGTAAACTAAAAAGTAATTGACAAACAAACAATTAAAACTAAAATTAAAACAAATTAAATCAAATTAATTTATACAATAAAAACTTTTGTAACCGGCAACAGTTACAAAAGTCCAACAATCCCCCACATGAATAAATTAAATTAGCCTCATTCTATACACATGTGGTACAGCTTTACGGTTGGAGTCTGCATAAAATAGGTAGATGTTACTCTTTGAACCTTCAATTGTGAAAATGTATTTACTTTACTGATTAAATGGTAGACACGATGTCCTTGAACCATGATATCATTTATGTAAATGATGATACACCTCACACAGGACCCTTTCTTGGTATTTTCCAGTTCTCACTATTATGTTCGTTTTGGCCATGAACATTGTCCTGGTTCTGCAAGAGTTTAAAGAATTGCGTCCACCACAATTCTCCTTAAAGCGGCCCATCTTCACTCCCACATAGGTGATTCTCCTGTTTCCATATAATCCTTATAGATTACCAAACTTCTGAGAATCATTAAAAGCATAGCTCAACCTTATATCTATCACTGTTTTATCATAGAAATGGATAAGGGTAAAAAACCCCTCACATTGATCCATACTAGTCTTTACAATTGCGTTGTCCCGTTGAACCTAGATCTTGGGATCTCTAGTAACATAGGTCGGGTTTCCATCATATCGACTTTTCTTTCACGGGCTTCAATCCCATTCCCCTCGATGACTTCTCAACTAGTTCTCTATTTAACCCCTTGGTTAGCGGATCCGCAATATTTTCTTTCGACTTTACATAGTCTGTAGAAATCACTCCAATTGAGATTAACTGTCTAATAGAATTGTGTATTCGACGTATATGTCTAGACTTTCCATTATACATGACATTCTGTGCCTTGCCAATTGCATATTGACTATCGCAATGTAAGCTAATTGCAGGCACATGTTTCGACCATTGTGGAATGTCCTCTAAGAACTGACGTAACCATTCAGCCTCTTCTCCACACTTGTCCAAATCTATGAACTCAGATTCCATAGTGGAACGAGCTATAACTGTTTGTTTGGAGGACTTCCATGTTACAGCTGCACCAACCAATGTAAATACATATCCACTAGTGGACTTTGAATTCTTTATATCAGAAATCCAACTAGCATCACTATATCCTTCTAATACAGCTGGATCTTGTGTAGTGCAATCCGTAATCACGAGTATATCGTAAGTACCTCAGTACTCACACTATTCCTTTCCAATGATCTTGGTTTGGATTACTCGTGTATCTACTTAGTCTACTTATTGAGTAGGCTATATCCGGTCTAGTGCAACTCATCAAGTACATTAGACTACCAATCACCCTAGAATATTCCACTTGGAAAACACCCTCTCTTTTATTCTTGGAGAAATGTAAATTCATATCTATGGGTGTTCTGGCTATACCAGTATCATCTTTACTGAATTTTTTCAGCATTTTATCTATATAATGTGACTGACTAAGAATGATTCCATTCGAAGACCTGGAAATTTTAATTCCCAATATCACATCTGCAAGCCCCATGACTTTCATATCAAACTTTGTATTTAACAAAACTTTGGTAGTTTGGATCATATTATCATTACTACCCACAATAAGTATGTCATCTACATATAGACATAAAATAACATATCCATATAGATACATTTATCACATTCATTTATTTTGTACCCACTTTCCAACATGGCATAATCAAATTTCTGATGCCATTGTTTTGGAGCTTGTTTTAGACCATACAGAGATTTCACCAGTTTACAGACTTTCCTCTATTGTCCTAAAGCAGAAAACCCTCAGGTTGCTCCATATAGATCTCCTCATCAAGATCCCCATTTAGAAATGCCGTTTTTACATCCATCTGATGTATCTCTAAATTCCGTAAGGCTGCTATGACAATCACAATCCTTATGGAATTTATTCTCGTCACTGGTGAATTTGTATCAAAATAATCAAGGCCTTCCTTTTGCTTGTAACCCTTTATTACTAGCCTTGCCTTGTATTTATCAATAGTTCCATATGCTTTCATCTTCCTTTTAAAAAACCACTTGTAACCCAAAGGTTTACAACCATGAGGTAGATCCACTAACTCCCAAGTATGATTTTGCAAAATGGAATCTATTTCACTTTTGATTGCCTTTTTCCATAAAGGACATTCAGGAGAGTTTATAGCTTATTGTAAGCTTTGAGGTTCGCTCTCGAGCATGTAAGTAAGAAAATCTGGACCAAAAGTTTTTTCTGTTCTTATTATCTTACTACGTCTAACTTCAACCTCATCATCTTGTCCATGATCACTATCTGGACTATCATCATAGACATCTTCAAATATTCGTTTTGACGAACTCGGTCCCTCATCAGATTTGTATGGAAAATTATGCTCAAAAAATGTAGCATTTCTCGATTCCATTATTGTATTACTGTGTATATCAACTGTTTTTGGACCTATCTTTACTCTCTTTGGAATAGGTACAACTACTTTGGCTAGACACCCCCACATTCGTAAATAATTGTAGGAGGGTTGTCTTCCATGCGAAAGCTCATAAGGTGTTTTCACATCTTTCTTCCGAGGCACCTTATTTAAAAGGTAATTTGTTGATAAAATAGCTTCCCCCCACAAGTTCTGAGGTAACCCATAACTTAACAGCATTGCATTCATCATTTCCTTGAGGGTTCAATTTTTCCGTTCAGACACACCATTGGACTGTGGTGAATACGGTGCAGTGACTTCATGTCTAATTCCATTTTGAGCACAAAATTCACCAAAAGGATTTACATATTTGCCACCACGATTGCTTCTTATTATTTTAATATTTTTATTAAGTTGATTCTCAACTTCAGTCTTATAGAGTATAAATTTCTCTAAAGCTCCATCTTTGCCCTTTAGCAAATAGACATAGCAATATTTCGTGCTATCATCTATAGAGGTAATAAAATATTTATTGCCTCCCCTCGTTGGTGCAAATTTCAGATCACATATATCACTATGGATCATATCTAAAGGTTCAATATTTTTTTCAATAGTGCGATATGATAACCTCGTCATTTTTGCCTCAACGCAAGTTTCACACTTGTATTTATTGTCAATTTGAAATGTGGGAATATGATTTAAGTTAATTAATCTCCTCAAAGTATTATAATTAACATGTCCTAGTCTACCATGCCACAAATTGGAAGACTCAAGCAAGTAAACAGAAGAGGTACTAGCTTTATTCATATTTTTAGGCTTTACATTCATTACATTAAGTTTGAAAAGCTCATTGGCTACATAGCCCTTTCCCACAAACATATTATATTTCAACAATATGACCTTATCAAACTCAAACATCATGTGAAATCCATGCTTGCTTATAAGCGATTCAGATACCAGATTTTTCCATAAATCTGATACATACAGCACGTTGTTCAGAGTCAGGTCTTTCTCAGAAATCATCTTCAGAATCACCTTCCCTTCACCTTTTATTTCAGACGTTGCAGAATTTCCCATGAATAACTTTTCTCCACTTTCAGTTCATTCAAAGGAAGTGAACAACCCTCTGTCTGAGCATATGTGGCGAGTTGCACCAGTGTCAATCCACCACTATTTTGGGTTTGACCCAACAAGATTCATTTCAAAAACTACAGCACTTAAATCGATATCATCGACTTCTCTAGTGAGTTTCTCCACCACATGTGCTATTTTTATTTTTCAGTTTGGGTAGTCTGCAATCTGCCGATTTTTGACCTATCCTGTCACAATTTAAACATTTCCCCTAAAATTTAGGATATTTAAATACCCCTCCCTTGGGACCTAGCTTGGAATTCTTTCCGACAAATTTCTTGGTCTTGGAGCTTTGACCATGCTCCACCACATTAGCTTTAACGAAAGTCTGCAATGATTATCTCTTCTCTGATCGTCTGTTGTCTTCCTGAATGCGAAGTCTAACAATCAGATCATCCATGCTCATCTCTTTTCGCTTATGCTTAAGGTAGTTCTTGAAGTCTTTAAAAACCTGAAGGCAGTTTCTCAATAACACATGCCACTTGAAAAGCTTCACTAATCACCATCCCCTCAGAATGGATTTCTTGTATGATTACCTGCAGCTATTGGACTTGATTGATCACAGTCTTGGTATCAACCATCTGATAATCCAAGAAACGACCCACTACAAACTTCTTGGATCCACCATCCTCAGTTTTGTATTTCTTATCCAAAGATTCCTATAGCTCATTCGTTGTCCTCTTGCTACTGTATACACTATACAAAACATCAAATAGGCCATTCAGAATATAATTCCAACTCAGGTAGTCGGAACTCTTCTAGGCATCCACAGCCATGAGAGTATTCACATCGCTAGTCTCATTGCTCTTTGGTGCCTCTTCAGTCAAGAACCTAGCCAGGTTCAATGTGGTCAAATAGAATAACAACTTTTGTTGCCACCTTTTAAAATCCTTTCCATCAAATTTCTCCGGTTTCTTTGCTTGATTCACGGATATAGAAACTGGTGCCATCAAAGTTGACACTTTTGCCACAGGAACGGTATTCATGTTGTCTGAGGAAACATTAACCTATGTTGCCATTTCCTGAATACGAAGGAAATATAAATTCGTTAGTTGTTGATCAAAATTGTCCCAACATACTAATTACACAAATTTCACCAAGAAAATTGCACAAATTTGAGGTTAAAATTCAATTTAAAATTTCCACGGATTTACTGTATACACCCACATAATTTCTGTATATAAACACAGATTTTCTGTATACACCATCAATGCAGGTCAACGGTCAACACCGGTCAACGGTCAACATTAGTAAATAGTCAATGGTCAACAACGCTCAAACGTTGGTCAACAGTCAAAGTTCCACGTGGCACATGCCACATCACCGTGTGTCGAACTCGTTGTTGCCACGTGGCTATCCACGTGTCATGGGCCAACCCTACAAACGAGTTGTGCCTCAGCCCACTATTGGGCCCAACTGAACTAGGCCCAAACCTAGCCCAGCCCACACTCAGGCCGAGCCTAGCCAGGACCAAGCCCAGCCCAGACCAAGCCCAAACCATGCTAAGCCTGCTGCCTCAGCCTAAATGCCCAAAGCGTCAAAACGACGTCATTTTGGGTTTCTTCACTCATTTTCCTGCAACCGGGTCGAGTCATGGGTCTCGCGATCCATTTCATGACCCGGCTGTATCTCCTTCGTCTGACCTCCGTTTTCGACGCCGTTTGTCTCGTTTTCTTTGTCTCGTCACCCACGTTCGGATTAGGAAGTCAATTTAAATTAAAATTGACCATAAAAAATAAATCCACAAAGAATAGCTTCGACAATATAATATAATATAACAAAAATCATAAACCAGTATATATAAATATAAATAAATAAGATTAACAGTACAGGAAAAATCGTTCTTAAGATTGTAGAAACAAATGAACAGTAATCAAATATTTATAAATATATATATATATTACAAATTGACAAACTGTATTTTAAATACATGGTAAATATAAAATAGAACTTGTATATGATGTCTTTGAAAATACTCCGAGGTCTGTGTAATTCCACAGCTTCTTTAAGAATGATTTCGTCCCCACAGGTGCGAATGGTTCGTTGACGATCGTCTCCCAGGATACAACGGACACTCACAAACTTTTGGTTTTAGCACCACCAAAAGTTTAACTTCAAATTTAGAAAAAATACCTAAACTTTATCACCACTTTTACTAGAACTCAAAGCACGTTTAGAATATTTTTCTTATTTCTGTCTTCTCTCTTTCTAACCTCAAAACAATACATATATATATATATATAGTAAACTAAAAAGTAACTGACAAACAAACAATTAAAACTAAAATTAAAACAAATTAATTTATTCAATAAAAACTTTTGTAACCGGCAACAGTTACAAAAGTCCAACAGTTTCTTTCACAAATCATGTGCTGAGCTGCCCCAAAAGATAAGACACCCCCTTCATCTAGAGCATATTTTGGTTATTCAACTAAGCGGCCGCCGTGATAAAGATGTAGATAAATGCGATGTGTGTGGCAAAACACTGCCTCTTATACTTGTTGGAAGGAATCGGTGATTGCAGCCTCTGATCATGAACATAAACTTACTGAGAGTTATAGATTTTTTTTTGTGAAAATTGTGACTTTAGTCTTCATTTGCTTTGTGGTCCATTGCCACGTTCCATTAAACATAATTGTCATGTTCACCCTCTTACACTTTCTGATTCAATAGTGGGAGATAATTCAGGTGAATACTATTGTGATACTTGCGAAACAAAAAGGAATATGCGGATTTGTGTATATTATTGTGGGGAATGCAAATATATCGCTCATTTCCATTGTGTGATTTATGAGGTAAGTGTAAAGTTATTTTCATATATAATTGATGTTGGAAAGAAAAACTTTCCCATGTCTAATCAATGAAATTTTAATTTTTTTAAAAAGTTAAATGCACTTTGATACTTTTGATTTTGCGATGACTTAAGCTTTTAACTTTCAAAAATAGAGATTTTGACCCTAAATTTTTAAATCTATTATTGGTCTAATTTCCAAATATGGCCAAACAAATTGATAATGGTTCCGTTCATAGCTGAGAAAAAGTAAAGCTAGGGTTTTGATGAAGAAGATAAAAGAAGGAATAAGAAAGGCAAACAGAATTTGAGAGCTCAAAGGCTCCGTATTCATCTTCATTTTTTCCTCTTTCATCTTTTTCATCAAAACCCTAGCTTTTAGTTGTCTAAACTATGAACCATTACCAATTTCTTCCGTCAAAATTATGGATTAGAATAATCTACAACAAATTTAAAAATTAAAAGCGTAAATTGCTACTTTTAAAATTGAAAGTCTAAATCGTTAAACCTTACGAATCAAGGGTATCAAAATGCAATAAACACTTTCTTAAAGTATTTTTTTGTTAAATTTGGAAAGGGAGAATTTTTTTCCTCTAGGCAATAGAGCTAGGACCTCATTAGCACTAGTGATCATTATCATCTAGGTTGTCCTAAAGGTACCATCAATTTAACCGTTATACATATGTTCTTAAATATTTCCTATTAATTTTGTTTCACATTACACATATTGCCATACTAGAAATTTTGTTCTTAAATGAAAAACTTTCATTTATACAATTCAGGTCGTTCGTGTTCTACAAGGAGACTGTAGTGACATATTGACCTTCGGATTGTGGGACGAAGGAAGTTGTTTATAGATATGGATTGCCATAATGATGTAATGCTAGAGAATGAGAAAACAAACATTATTGAGGAGTTGAAAGAGAAAAAGGAAAAGGAATTCAAACCAACAATCTTGTTGGATCGATATTATCATTTTCATGGCAAAAGATTTGCACATCGACGATCAAGATTCTTTGAAACTAGAAGAGGAACAACAAAAGGAACTCAAAGAGAGAGAGAGAAATCATGCCATAAACAGAAAGGAAATATGGAACTACTCGGTGGCATTTCAGACCATGAATTCATTAATTGTGAAAAAACAAGATGTTGCACATCAAAGAAGCAATTCAACTGAAGGAAGAGAACAAGAACAACAAATTGAAGAAAGCATGCAAGATTTGTTTTCTTATACTCATCTAAGTTTTGAAGAGCTCATTCATAAGCTTAACCATTTTAACGATTTGAGGTTGAAGCTTGTGAGTGTTGGACATTTTATGATTCCTTGGAACTTGGCCGATGTTCTAAAATATATACTTGTCAAACATGGAGATATTAGTGGTGAAAATACTTGGGATTGAAAATGAGAAAAGCCTTATCTTCTTCCTCTTATGTCGACTTCTACATAGCATGTGAAAAATAATGGTCGAAGACATGTCCGAAGATCTTCTTGGAGATTGGTATTCTTGCCTACGATTTGTGAAATCTAATGGATTCAAAGTTTATTTTATAAATTCTAGTCTACAATGACTTCTACGCCTATACAATGGTCTTCAAACAAGTAGACTTGAAAATGCAATGGTGAAAAAAATAGACGAAGAGATTTTAAATTTGCAAAAAGAGATTGCAAATTTAGAAGCAAAGCTGAAGAGACGTAAGGAAGATCGTGAAGCTCATCAAAGATATAAAACATCTAAAAGGCGTGGGAGCTTTGAAACGGCCAATTACTCAATGGAAGAGAGTTCGGATGAAGCTGCAACGTTGAAGTGGAAATATGTGGCTGATTTTTTGTTCTAATGTAGTAAATGTTTACGGGTCAGTATAATATATATGATGTAGATTGGTGTGGTAATTATTGCATATTGACTCTATAAAATTAATTAGAATATTCTGATGTGGTAATTATTGTACATGTTGGTTATTGGACACCAAAATGTAACATGCCGCAACCACACTTTTATTCAAATAGCTAGAAAAATTTATTAACAGACAAGAGGCAAAATTATATGAAAGAAAGATAGTTTTCGGTTAGAGTAAAAACAGGGGAAGGAAAAGTTTCTTTTTGTTTCTATTCTTCTTCTTCTTCAAAATCTCTTTTATTTTATTTTATTTTTATAATTTTTTTTCTCTCTCTTTTAACTCCCACCGAATGAGGTTGCCTTTTTACACAAGCCCCAAAATACAATAAATAAATAGATATTTCCAGAGATTTAATTGTAGCTCTCCACTTGTCAAGACAAAACCATAAATTTGAGAGATACGTGATGCAAATCATGCACAGTGATCTTCACGAGCCCTGTTTCTTGATCTGCCTTCCTTCTTTTTCAGCAGTATTATGTCTGTTTCAAGTAGGTTTTTTTTGGAAGGGGTTTTTCTTTTTGTTTGTTTGGAGGTTGATTTGCAGTGAAGGAAAGAAAATGGAGGGTCAGAAGAAAGCAAGCTCATCCTCTTAATTTACTGCTGAACTATTTGGTCTCAAGGAATGCTTGCAAACTCAGCAGTCGACAGGGTTTTTTATATTTTATTTTTTTGTTTGCATGAGAGGAAAGACATTCTAAGAAAACCCCTTCTTTTTTTTTGCTAAGAAAATCAGCATTTCTTCTGCTAACTTTAGCTCAATCAATTTCATATTTTCTCAACTTATTTTTTACAAACCAAGTTTATATTCTTATGTTTGCTCTAACTATACACAACTAGATTAAAAATATCAAGTTTACATGATAAGTAGCTCGACCAGCTACCCCTTTCTTGAGAATTGCATGCTGTCAATGGAAAAGTACTGTCATTCTTCCATGATCATCACATTCCTCACATTCTCTAGCTCTCATTGAATTCATGGGTGCATTTTGATTGTTACTTTTGAAACTATATATAGTCTAAGAATATTTCCTCGAACTTTGCATTTTTCTGGGACAATATAGCTATCAGTAGCAAAGTTGCATGCTGTAGCATACCCAACAAGGACAGAAGTCGTGTTCATTCAAGAAGAAAGATAGAAACCATCCCATCTAAGATCATCTCAATGCTATGGTGGGCAAGATGTCGATTCCCAGTCCTAAAGTATCCAAATCTTTGTTTCTTATCCTCTAGATAGTCTTGATTAGTTGATCATTAATAATACAATGTTCTGATCTCATACAGTCATCATGATTAGTTGATCAAAGAATAATGTCAAGAAATAGCTGTGGTCATGTACTCTGTGAATAACGGTTCAAGAAAAATGGGGGCGGAAGAAGATGATCCAAATGCAAATATTGGTGCTTCTCAAAGAAATTGGTGGCAAGGTATCAATGAGTGTTTACTCTTTGTGAGTATGTTTGCAGACCTTGTAAGTATTCCTGCATATCTAACTGATTCTTCATATTATTAGAACCTTGCCTTCCAATGTTGTACGAATTTTTCCATCTATTTTTGGAGACATACTACTATTTCAGATCATTGCTTATAATATAGATGGATAACTCTTATTCCCTGTTGCATACTTCATTTACTTTTGCATTATGTTTAGTGAGTCATACAAACTAGTCAGTATATTGCAATGTCATTACTGCAGATATGGCAGCCTAAACAATTTCATTCTGTCAATTTATAATTCTTATATATATATATGTGTGTATATATATATAATTAGAAAGTGCAAAGATGTTTAAATGAGGAATATATTATATATATATATATATATATATATATATATATTTTACTACTACTTCTACAATTTCATTCTGTCAATTTATAATTCTTATATATATATATGTGTGTATATATATATAATTAGAAAGTGCAAAGATGTTTAAATGAGGAATATATTATATATATATATATATATATATATATATATATTTTACTACTACTTCTACAATTTCATTCTGTCAATTTATAATTCTTATATATATATATGTGTGTATATATATATAATTAGAAAGTGCAAAGATGTTTAAATGAGGAATATATTATATATATATATATATATATATATATATATATTTTACTACTACTTCTACAATTTCATTCTGTCAATTTATAATTCTTATATATATATATATAATTAGAAAGTGCAAAGATGTTTTAATCAGGAATATTATATATATATATATATATTAATAAGATAAAGCGTATAAAAGCAGTAGTCTTCTTCTACTAATTTTCTATTTCTACAATTTTTATTTTATTTATATATTTAATTTTTTGGTACTTCTACTTTTGGTTTCTTGTTGGCAGAGCATTTTATATCGTAGGAGTAATAATATATTCATCGTCGATAAAACTTTAGACATCTTTACTTTCTCTGTCCACAAATAATATGTATACTGATACTACAGGCCGGAGACTCTAAAGATGACGAGCTTCGGATTGTGGGACAAAGATGCCGGTTGCAAAACCAGAAGATATTCTAAAACGAGTCGAGAAACGAATAAACAATGAAGGATTGGAGCAGGAAGAGGTAACCTCTTCATCTTGGAAATGTTGATCATGTTCGCAGGGCACAATCAAGATTTATATCAAGGAAGAGGTAACCTTAATGTAATGGAAGAGTTAGAGGAAGCAGATATGAAAGACAATGGTGATCAGATGGATTACTTAACCATGTCGTTGAGGCGTTTAACTGAAAGAAACAACGCACTAATTTGGTCCAAAAAAATCAGTTTAACCAAAAGAGGAGATCAAAAACCATATAAATTCTCAACTTGTATATACTTTCGAAGAGCTCGTACATAAGCTAAAGAATTTCAATCATCCAACGAGGTGGAGGAAAATAACATCGAACGAGTTGAAGTTGAAAACTGTGAAGGTTAGAAGGTATGTGATAACTTAGAACTTGGCCTCTGTTCTAAAAGACCTGCATGATAAGCATGGAGATATTAGTGGAGATGACAGTCCTAATAAGTTGGGTCTACCATTTAAGAGTTTCATTTTTTTCCTTCTATGTCGACTACTATACAACATGTCCAGAACAATGGTCATCGATTTGACTGAAGATTGGTATGTCTGCATGCAATTTGTGGAATCTAATGGCTTTAAAATTCACTTTATCAATTATAGTCTAGAACAAGTTGTGCGTGCTTATTTTGGTCTTCAAGCAAGCAGGGCTCATGAAAATGCTATCGAGTGCAAAAATGGAAGAAAAGAAGTTGAGAGAAGAGATTGCACAATTAGAAACCAAGCTGAAGAGATATAAAGAAGAACTTGAGGAATATGAAAGACATGGAATTCGTAATAGACTTGCGAGCTTGGAAACAAGGATGAGTTAGTGAAAGAGCGTATGAATAAGGCTTAAAAATTAAAGTAGAAATATGTGACTGATTGTCTGTGCTAATGTAATATACTAATTTCATGTATATTTATAAATGGGTTTTGATCCGTTAAGAATCCGTTTGCACCTTATGTTAGAAACCTTATACCTTTTAGCACTTATCATGTCAGTACAGTTTCTAACGTACATCATATGAGAATTTGTTGTCAACTGGTGACAAATTTACATGTTACTTAACTATAAGCTAGTCAAATGAGAGGGTTTGTTTGAAAATCTAATGCAGAGCCACCAAATGGGGAGCAAACCATGCAAGCTTTGCTAAAGTACTGTGCTGTTACTTATCATTTTATGGTGTGGCAGTGATGTGTACGCACGAGAACTCCGATGCGAATCTGAACAATGGCGGGTGGCTCTTAGACCTTGTAACGTGTTATATCTTGTTCGTGTAATGTGTCGTATTTGTGTTAAATTTTTATTTTATTTTATCAAAACCCAGTTTGTTACATTTTTGTATTGAAATATCTAAATTCAAACCCTTAAATATATAGAATACATAACAATAATTAAAAAAAAAAGAATACATAACAATAATTCACCAAAAGAAAAAATACATAACAATAAAATATTAGATTATATAAACTGTGCAGCATACTAGAGAATGCAAATACATATATGTAGGGATTTCTTATGCTGCAGATATCTCATAATTTTAAAATAATAATCTATTATGAATGACATCATTGTTACTGATCAACATTAATAATTTTTTTTTAAGGACATTGATAATAAATTATTAGTGACAATTCATATTTTAAATAGATGCGGATATCTACACCATAAAACATTATATATATATATATATATTACTAGATTGTACCACTGCGATGCACAAAAAAATCTATTTTTTATAGATTGAATTTCATTGATATAGCTTTTTACTGCATGTAAGATTAGTTTCCAATTGAAAATTTGCTAATATAAATTTCTTCTTTTTTATTATTAGTATTTAAAAAAAGTCAATTTCCTTGTTTAAGCTCATATATATATATTCATTCATGGTTTTCATTAATTTCCTATATAATTAGATTTATTTCGATTTGACTTTGATTACTCGATACTTTTTTTTGAAAAAATAATTATCTTTTTGTTGCAATTCAATTTAGACTATAACCATATATATGCCTTTTAAGTATTTAATATTTCTTATATATTTAGATATGCATTAATTCTTTTCAACAATAAATAATACTAATTTGACAAATTTCCTTTTATATGATTAGAAGATTTATTTTGAGCTAGTTATTAACTGCTTAGACGTATATACAATAAATTCGTTCATATGTTCCTTAATGGAACTCTTGACAAAAATATTTTATTAGATTTNACCAAGTCTCTCTTTTATTCTTTTTATTTTTTTCTTCAATTAGTCTAACTCTTTAATCTTTATTTTAATTTGTTTGTTTTTTTGTTTTTTGTTTTAACTTTTATCCTTTCTAATAGAAACACTATTATAATTAACCCAACATCCAGCAGTTGTATATTTGGCAGTAATTAGCTATTCCAATCCTCAATACTAATTTATCTTGTAGGTAAAACATTATATATAAAAACACGTAACACAAGTTTAATTAGCATCAAATTAATTAAGATTAAAGTAAGAATTTTGCATACGTCATTCATAAGATACATTGTGTTGTACAGTACTAAGGAATTCATGTTTAGGCTCAGTAGGGAAGTATATATCTAGGTTCCACAACCTAACATTGATATTTCTATTTTACGAAGAATCGAATTTGATAAAGTTAAAAGTAATTGCCAAAAAAAAAAAAAAGGTTAAGTTCAAGNAAAAAAAAAAAAAAAAAAAAAAAAGGTTAAGTTCAAGCATGGAATTAAAATATGAATCCCCTTGGTTTTCCTTTTTTTTTGCCTTTTTGTTATCTTCTCTCATTTGCGTAATGATCACTCTATTCCTATCCCTATCCCCAAGTTTGAAGTTAAAAGACATGTACATTAAGTGCAAGGCAAGCAAAGTACGTAAAGTTAATTAGCATATACAAATATTGTTTTTATAGAACACATATTAATCCAGATCGCCCCCCCATCATATTTATTTCAAACTTAATTGGACTTTGTTAATTGTGACTATTTTGCATTGAACCAATACTTTTAAATTTTCTTAAATTTGTTGAAATGGATGAGTCGAAAATGGAAATGATACAATATCCTAGTCATGAGCATCCATTGGTGTTGAGGGAGGTGCCAGATCGCCGTCCAGGGGTGCAAGATCGCCGTCCAATTTTTCTTCCGTGCAACATATGCGGCTCTTTCATATATACCGATATTCACTATGCCTGTCTAGAGTGCGGATATATGGTTCACGTATTTTGCATTGCACCATTCTTGAGAAATATCAATCACCCTTCTCATCCTCAACACTCTTTAACTTTAAATATTGTTGAACGTCCAAACTATGATGAGGAATGCTGTCCAATCTGTGACAGCTATTCCGACTGCAGCTTCTACAATTGTGATTTTGGATGCCAATTCCGTTTGGACATATATTGTGCTCTAAGAATTCCAACCGCGATATGCAAGAACAAAGAGAAAGGTGGCCGGGAGCAAGTACCCTTTTGTCATAATCAACCGACGGAAAGTGTTGAGGTCGAGAAATATTATGGAGCAGACGATGTTAAGAAGATCAAGTGCTACATTTGTGAGGTACCATTATCAAGTAGTACTAGTCATGAACAAGCATTTACTTGCAAAATATGTAAGTGTTTCTTTCACAAATCATGTACTGAGCTGCCCCCAAAGACAAGACACCCCGATCATCTAGAGCATCTTTTGGTTTTTCAACTAAGCGGCCGCCGTGATAAAGATGTAGCTAAATGCGGTGTGTGTCACAAAACAGGTTTCAACTTCATTTATTATTCTTGTTCTGTACGCAACTTTTATATGTGTATAGTATGTTGTTCTCCGACGCGAACGCTGACGACTATAACGTATGAAGGTCATGATCACCTCCTACACCTTCGAGCTGTTGCACCCAAAGATGAAAACATTAAATGTTGCAGTGCCTCTTATACTTGTTGGAAGGAATCGGTGGTTGCCTTTGATGAACATAATATTCGTACTGAGAGATATAGATTTTTTTGTGAAACTTGTGACTTTAGTCTTCATTTGCTTTGTGGTCCATTGCCACGTTCCATTAAACATAATTGTCATGTTCACCCTCTTACACTTTTCGATTCAATAGTGGAAGATAATTCAGGTGAATACTATTGTGATACTTGCGAAACAAAAAGGAATCCGCGTAATTGTGTATATTATTGTGGGGAATGCAAATATATCGCTCATCTCGATTGTGTGATTGATGAGGTAAGTCTAAAGTTATTTTCATATATAATCAATGTTGGAAAGAAAAACTTTCACATGTCTAATAAATGAGATATTGATTTCTTTAAAGGGTTAAATGTATCTTTGATACCTTTGATTTTTAAGATTTTGCGATGACTTAGGCCCTCAACTTTCAAAAGTAGAGATTTTGGCCCTCAATTTTTAAATCTATTGCAGATTGGTTTAATTGATAATGGTTTTGTTCATAGTTTAAAAAAAGTAAAAGGTAGAGTTTTGATGGAGAAGATAAAGAAGAAATAAGAAAGTCAGAGAGAATTTGAGAGCTCAAAGGCTCTGTATTCATCTTCATCTTATTCCTCCTTCATCTTTTTATCAAAACCCTAGCTTTTAGTTGTCTAAGCTATGAACGAAACCATTACCAATTTCTATATTCAAAATTATGGATTAGAAAATCTACAAGAAATTTAAAAATTGAGAGCCTAAATCGCTACTTTTAAAAGTTGAAAGTCTAAAGCGTTAAACCTTACGAATCAGGGTATCAAAATGCAATAAAACATTTTCTTAAAGTAATTTTTTTTGGTTAAATTTGGAAAGGGAGAATATTTTAGCCCTAGGCAATAGAGCGAGGACCTCATTAGCACTAGTGATCATTATCATTTAGGTTGTCCTGAAAGTACCATCAATTTAACTGTTATACATATGTTCTTAAATATTACCTATTAATTTTGTCTCTCATTACACATATTGCCATGCTAGAAATTTTGTTCTTTAATGAAAAACTTTCATTTATACAATTCAGGTCGTACGCATTCTACAAGGAGACTGTAGTGACATTGACCTTCGGATTGTGGGACGAGGGAAGTTGTTCATAGAAATGGATCGCCATAATGATGTAATGCTAGAGAATGAGAAAATGAACATTATTGAAGAGTTGAAAGAGGAAAAGGAAAAGGAATTCAAACCAACAATCTTGTTGGATATTATCGTTTTCATAGCGAAAGATTTGCACAAAGATTATTCGAAACTAGAAGAGAAACAAGAAAAGGAACTGTTGGAACTCGAAGAGATATTAGAGATAAATCATGATATGAACAGAGAGGAAATATCGAGGAACTACTTGGGGGCATTTCGTACGATGAATTCATTAATTGTGAAAAAACAAGATGTTGCACATCAAAGAAGCAATTCAACTGAAGGAAGAGAACAAGAAGAAGAAAGCATACAAAGTTTTGAAAAGCTCTTTAATAAGCTTAACAATTTTGATTATCCTACAAGATGCAATAAAGTAACAGTTAACGATTTGCGGTTGAAGCTTGTGAGTGTTGGACATTTTGTGATTCCTTGGAACTTGGCCAAAGTTCTAAAATATATACTTGTCAACCATGGAGATATTAGTGATGAAAATACTTGGGATTCAAAATGGAAGAAAAGCCTTATCTTCTTCCTCTTGTGTCGACTTCTACATAGCATGTCAAACATAATGGTCGAAGACGTGACCGAAGATCTTCTTGGAGATTGGTATTCTTGCCTACGATTTGTGAAATCTAATGGATTTAAAGTTGATTTTATAAATTCTAGACTACAAGGACTTGTACGTCGATACATTGGTCTTCAAACAAGTAGACAAGAAATTGAAATGGAGAACAAAATGGACAAAGAGATTGCAAATTTAGAAGCAAAGCTGAAGAGACGTAAGGAAGATCGTGAAGCATATCAAAGATATAAACCATCTAAGAGGCTTGGGAGCTTTGAAACGGCCAATTACTCAATGGAAGAGAGTTATGATGAAGCTGCAACATTGAAGTGGAAATATGTGGCTGAATGTTTGTTTTAATGTAATAATTGTTTATGGGCCAGTATAATATATATGATGTAGATTGGTAAGTTATGGAATTAAGTGTGGGAAGGAAGTAGAGCACTTCTTCTACTAATTTTCTATTTCTACATTTTTAATTTATTTATTTTTTGGTACTTTTTTGGTTTATTATTGGCAGAGCGTTTTAGATTGTAGGAATAATAATATATTCATCGTTAATAAAATTTAAGACATCTTTACTTTCTCTGTCCACAAATAATATGTATAAGGTTGAATAGTGCCTCCATTTAGCCAAAAATGCTTATTTTTTTTACCACTATCCAATGCAATGACAGTTGCAAAATTGTAAGTACCTTTTGATTGATTTATAAGTTTATGTTTGTGGATTTTTTTTAATATTACTCAATGAACAGTCACATTTGATTAATGTCCAAGTATAGTATTGAATATATACCAAAACAANAATTTTGTAATTGTTAGTATTATATAATTTGTAATTTTATTTTAATTAGAAATGTTTATACTTTTGTATAATTTAATATAATCATTTTATTATTAGTGTTTTTTATATTAATTATTATTGTATTGAAAATATATTATTAATTAAAATATTTAAATTAAATAAATATATTTGAATATATATAAAAGCCGAAATATATATATATATATATATTTCCAAAAAATTATATAAATTAAAAAATATATATATAATTATTTTTGACGACGGTCCCTCTTATGAACCGTCGTCAATAATAGCAAAACGACGACGGTTCATAAGAGGAACCGTAAAAATATATAATTATTTTCGACGACGGTTCCTCTTATGAACCGTCGTCTTTTGTGTTTATTATTGACGACGGTTCCTCTTATGAACCGTCGTCTTTGTGTTATTATTGAAGACGGTTTATAGTAAAAACCGTCGTCGATATTTAAACATAGACGGCAGTTTGTAACCGTCGTCGAAATTTTTTGAGTATTGACGACGCCTAATTAGACGACGATTTCGCGTCCGTCGTCTAAACACGTAAGACGACGGATTTTAACCGTTGTCTATGACCCTATTTTGTAGTAGTGACTGTGTGATTTCTGAAGTAAGTATATATTTATTTTGAATCTATGTAAGAAATAAATTATTCAACAATGTACCTTTTCTTTATTGTTTATTTTAATTTTACTAACAAATTGATAATTTTACTTTTCATTTTATTTTCAAGCTGTTGTAAAACAAATATTGGAAACTAGTCCCACTTGAAATTAGTCAATTGGTATGTTCTTGATGAAATTTCATTTATGTGATTCATGTTGTACGTATACTACGTACATGCCGGAGACTGTTAAGATGATGAGCTTCGGATTGTGGGACAAAGGATTCCAGTTGTAAAACCAGAAGATATTCTGAAACATGTCGAGAAACGAAGAAACAATGAAGGATTGGAGCAGGAAAAGGTAACCATTATCACCTTGGAAACGTTGATCATGTTCGCAGCGCATGATCAAGGTGTAGATTTAGATAATCAAACAAATTTTAATGCAATGGAAGAGTTAGAGGAAGCAGATAAGGAAGATAATGATGACCAAATGGATTACTTAGTCATGTCATGCATAATTAGTTCTTTATCTGAAAGAAAACATCGCACTAATTTGAACCAAAAAAAATATTCAACTAAAAGAAGAGATCAAGAACCATATACATTTTCATCTTATACTTTCGAAGAGCTCGTCCGTAAGCTTAAGAATTTCAATCATCCAACGAGGTGGAGGAAAATAACATCGAATGAGTTGAAGTTGAGAACTGTGAACGTTAGAAGGTATGTGATAACTTGGAATTTGGCCTTTGTCCTAAAAGACCTGCTTGATAAGCATGGAGATATTAGTGGTGGTGACAATAATAAGTTGGGTATACCATTTAAGAGTTTCATTTTTTTCCTTGTATGCCGACTCTTATACAACATGTCAAGAACAATGGTCATCGATTTGAGTGAAGATCTTCTCGGAGATTGGTATGCCTGCATGCAATTTGTGGAATCTAATGGCTTTAAAGTGGACTTTATCAATTATGGTCTAGAACAACTTGTGCGTGCTTATTTTGGACTTCAAGCAAGCAGGGCTCATGAAAATGCTATCAAGAGTGCAAAAATGGAAGAAAAGAGGCTAAGAGAAGAGATTGCAAAATTAGAAACCAAGCTGAAGAGATATAAAGAAGAACTTGCAGAATATGAAAAACACGAAATTCGTAATAGACTTGCCAGCTTAGAAACAGAGGATAAGTTTGTGAAAGAGTGTATGAATAAGGCTTCAAAGTTTAAGTGGAAATATGTGACTGATTGTCTGTTCTAATGTAATATAATAATTGCTTAGGACTTAGATATTACTCGTTGATAAATCTAATGCAAAGTATGTGTTATGACCAATTTACATGGTTCTTAGCTATAAGCTAGTCAGATGTGTGAGTTTGTTTAGCAATTGCTAGCTCTGCTAAAGCTCAAGTTTGTGCTGTTATTTATAATGTGGTGGTCTATTATTATTATTATTATTATTATTATTATTATTAGTGATTTATTGCGCTACCTGTACTTTCATATACTTAATTTGTTTGTCTAAGTTACACGGAGATACAAAGTCCTAGTCATCAGCATCCATTAGCCCTGCCTAGTGGGCTTTTGCTTCAACCTTATAATTGAAACATTTGTTACCGAGCCATTAATCTTATAATACTTCTGACATAGGAAGTCCAGACTAATGAAACCAGCAAGCTAAGGTAAAGAGAAGAGTGAATTCAATTTAAAGCTTAAGGCAAGATTTCATTAATATCCAGAAGCAAACCAGCTTCAGAAAATAGTAAAAATGGTGGTTCTTACATTCTGCCGAAGGTTGGAGACGAATAGAAGATTAAATACTGTTCATCCAACCCTTCTCCAGCAGACACATGTATTCCACAAAGTAAAAGATAGTAATAACCTTGCCACTAAAGCAAACGGTGCTGTTCTATTTAAAACAACAAAAGGAAATAGAAAAACAAGCTAAACGACAATGCTGGCTATTCAAAACGCAGAGGCAGCAGCATCAGTTAAGTTTCCTCCCCCCTTCACGTCTGTGAGATCAATTTCCCCTTCTCAAAACAAAATTAGGGCTTGAGCCCGAGAGAGAGGTGCTTGAGACTGAAATGTAAAGGTGTGAACTTGGCCTTTATTTGCAGGAGATCCTTCATCATTCACCCCGGGTTTGTTGAAGACTCGACCACGAGTGGAGAAGAAGAAGTTGGAGCTGCTGGTGGTGGAGGAGAGGCTGGCAGATCGAGAATCGACGTTGGAGCTGCATCTGGAGGGTGATAGGCGGACAGATCGGCCACATTGAAGGTTGAAGAAATGTGGAAACCCGGCGGCAGATCAATGGCATAGGCGTTATCAGAAAATTTTTGAGCAACACGGCATGGACTGATTCGCCTCGCTTGAAGTTTGTGGTAAGTCCCCACTGGAAACCTTTCTTTTCTTAAATGAACCATGACAAGGTCACCAACGTTGAAGGTTGTGAACCTTCGGTGTTGATCAGCAGAGGACCTGTATCTCTCGTTAGAGAGTGCAAGTTGATCAGCAACCTTGTGATGCATCTCAGTGATTTGGGTGGCTAAATCACTGGCTGGTTTGTGAGCCCGAATAGGACTAGCTGCTAAATCTGTGATGTTGTTAGGAATTTTTGTATATACAATAGAGAAGGGACACAAACCAGTAGACCGATTGGTCATTCGGTTGTAAGTGAATTCAGCTTGTGCCAGTGTTGAATCCCATTGTTTCAGTTTATCCCCAGCTAGGCTCCTTAGCATGTTTCCAAGAGTCCTGTTGACCACTTCGGTCTGTCCATCAGTTTGGGGGTGGTAAGCACTAGAAAATTGTAATGTTGTATCAAACCGGTGCCATAAAGTACGCCAGAAATGCCCAATGAACTTAACATCGCGATCGGAGGTAATGGTATTGGGGATGCCATGGAGCCTTACAATTTCTCTAAAAAAACAGTAGAGCCACATATGTAGCATCAATTTCCTTTTTGCAGGGTAGGAAGTGAGCCATTTTTGAATACCTGTCGACTACCACTAGAATTGAATCAAAACCCCTCTGAGTCTTAGGTAGCCCCAAGATAAAGTCCATGGAGAGATCCTCCCAGATTGTCTGTGGGACAGGAAGTGGAGTATAGAGTCCTGTATTTTGAGAGGAGCCCTTAGCACTTTGACAGATGCCACATCTTTGTACAAAATGTGTCACATCTCTCTTGAGATGTGGCCAGAAAAACAGTTCCTCCAATAATAGAATTGTCTTGTCACGGCCAGTGTGAGCAGAGAGTCCACCAGCATGTAAATGCTGGATTATCTGTAGTCTGAGGGAGCTGTCAGGTATGCATAGAAGTTTCCCTTTGAACAGAAAACCATCATGAAGATGGTAAGTTCCCACAGGTTCATGTAGGAGTAACTTGTGCCAAATAGGTCCAAAATCCTTATCATCAGGGTACTGTGTCTTGATAGAGTCAAAACTTGTAACATCCCGTCCTGAGAAATTACTGGAAATTTCTCAAAGTTGACAAAGTATGACCATGAGGGGTTTAGGGTTGACTTTTTGTGTTGGTATGTGGTGGCTTTGACTAAGGTACCATTGCGTAGAGCTAGTCGATACGAGTTCGTAGACTAGTAGTACGCTCGATTCCGAGTCAAGACTGAGAAGTTATGGCTGAATTAACGTGAAGGGCATTTTGGTAATTTGCTGTGGCAGGGTGAAAATTACTATTTTTCCCCTGCCTTCATCTTTTTAAATGAATGGGCGTGACCTCTTCCCCCGACGCCAGCCGCCACCGTGACCGCCTCCCCTTCCTCACCGGTAACGGCCATTTCCGGCCAATCCAGGCCGGAAATTAACCGGAAAAATGAAGCTGCCGACCCCCTCTTCCTTTTGGCACCGAGGACTCGCCGGATTAATGCCCAGATCGCCAGACATGTGAGAAAGCCGGTCAGCTGCAACTTTGTGATTCGCCGGATTCCGGCGGGGTCAGGCCGACCCACTTCCCGGGAAAGGTTCGCCGGGTCCTCCTCCACCTTTCTCCACCAGTTGCTGGCCGTGAAACGCCATGGATCGCCGGAATCGATGAAGAATCCGGCGGGGCCAACTCTCCTCTGGTCGCCGGATCCTGGCAGTTTTCAGCGGCAAAACCGGTCCGGTCCCCCTCTTTTGGGCCTCCTGAGTTCGATTCCGGCACCCGTTCGTCCTAAATCTCAGTCGTGTTAGCGGTGCGAATTACGGGTGCTCGGCCGCCACTTTCTGGCCATTTTCCGGCCACCACCGGCGGCGGTTGGACGAGGTAAGTTCTCGGTTGCATCCTATTCGTTACGAGCTTCGTTTCGATATATAATTTGTGTATTATAGTTGAGTATCAGAAATTATCCGAGTTTAAGCGATATTATTAATAACCGTTAAATAGAAATTGGTGTTATAAGTAGGTGTGTAAGTATAATTTGGTGATTGCTGTAGATCGAAATGATATGCTGAGAATACAATATAGGATGTGGGTATGTGACCGGGTGTCGTGGTTAGTGGTAATGATTACAGAATGTATTATATAGTTAACTTGCCGCGAGTGCGAATTATTCGGTAGAATAAATATATTCGTGTGATAGCTAAATTGCATAGTAAACACTATGGGAATTTAGTGGGTGAATATTTATATTGATTTGTCGTGTATGGGGAATGAATTGATATGACGAATATATATATATATATATATATTATATGATGGTTGTGTATTATCGTCACTAATGTGTTAGTGTGAGGTTGTGGATTTAGTTATATTGAATAAATTGCCGTAATTGTGAAGTAATAGAAATTGACTGAAATTGATGTTTTCGCATATATGCGGTTTTGTTGGGCTGTTTGGAAACCTGATTTGATTGTGCTAAAATAATTGATTTGCTATGAATGATCGTATTGAAATGTTGTGAATGTTTGTGTTGAATTGATTGTGTTTGAACTGATATGGAAATGGCGATGAGGTGGATGATGATGTGGAGATGTGATGATGATGATGTTGAGGAGGGTACCCTCAGACAGATTAAGCCTTTAATGCCACGATTCCTAGAGACCAAGGATAGTGATGATTGCACCCCATTCCCGCCACGACGCTTTGGTGAGAAGGGTCGTGATGACTGGTTACCCGTTACCCCATTTCCGCCACGACGCCTTGGTGAGAAGGGTCGTGATGACTGGTTACCCTATTGTCTGCTGGTTTTGTAGGCTTTGGAATAGTAGTTAATGGATTTTTATCGACTGCTTGTGGCTTAGTGGCAACATTAAGTCACGCAGGCAGGACCCTGGTGGGATGGGTCCTGTCATAACTGATCATTTGAGTATGCATAGTTGTGATTAAGGCCACCTTTCGGCTAAGAGCATCAGCAACCTTGTTTAGGGATCTAGATTTATGTTTAAATACATAGGGGAATTTCTGGATAGTCTCGATCCACCTTGCATGCATTGCATCAATTCTTTTTTGAGATTGTAAATACTGTAGGGCCTTATGATCGCTATGAATAATAAATTGTTTCACCACTAGGCAGTGTTCCCAATGTTTAAAAGCCCGAACAAGAGCATACAATTCTTGAACATAGGTGGTCCACTTCTGCCGTGCATCACTTAGTTTCTCACTGAAATATTCAAGAGGCTTCCATTCTTGAGTAAGAACAACTCCAATCCCTGTTTTAGAAGCGTATGTTTCTAGTTCAAAAACCTTGTCATAGTCCGGTAAAGCAAGAACCGGTGCCTCGGTTAGTTTCTGTTTAAGTGTAGCAAAGCTGTCATCTTGTCTAGGTCCCCACTCAAATTTTCCTTTCTTCAAACAATCAGTGATAGGACCGGCTATAGAGCTGAAGCCTTTGATGAACCTCCTGTAGTAAGTGGCAAGACCAGTTTTGTATTGCTTGAACCTTTTGTGGATCTGTTTTAATTCCATCCTTACTGATGACAAACCCCAAAAACAGCAATTCCTCACTCAAAAATTCACATTTCTTGAGGTTTAAGTACAATTTATTTTTTTCCAGAGTTTGAAAAACCTACTGTAGATGTTTGAGATGTGCTGTTTCTGTCTTGCTATAAATGAGAATGTCGTCAAAATAGACTACCACAAAGTTCCCGGTGTAAGGCTTCAAGATTTCATTCATGAACCTCATGAATGTGCTTGGAGCATTACAAAGTTCAAATGGCATCACCTGCCACTCGTAGAGTCCCTCCTGCGTCTTAAAAGCAGTTTCCATTCATCTCCAGGTCTAATTCGGATCTGGTGGTACCCGCTCTTTAAGTCCAATTTGGAAAAATATTGAGAGCCCCCTAGTTTGTCAAGCATATCCTCAATCCGAGGGATTGGGAAGCTGTATTTCACTGTGATCTTGTTGATAGCCCTGCTATCAACACACATCCTTGCACTGCCATCTTTTTTAGGCACTAGTAAGGCTGGAACTGTACACGGGCTGAGGCTCACACGGATAAGGTGTTTGTGTAGCAATTCATCCACAATATCCCGTAGCACTTGAGCTTCTTTAGGATTCATCCTGTAATGGGGTTAGGAATAGAAGCGCCATGAATGAGGTCTATTTGATGTTGAATGTCTCGGAGGGGGGGTAGGTGATCGGGAAGGTTGAGGGGAGCTATGGATTTGAATTTGTGGAGAAGTTTCTGTATGGGTTGGGGTAAAGGTAGGGGATCCGGGGTGCTAGGTTTGGTGTGGGCAGTAGAAATTATAGCGAAAAGCTGCTGGGAATCTTTTGTTTCATTCAAAAATTTATGTCCAGATATGGTGAGCAACAAAGGAGTAGGTTTAAAAGTGAAAGGAGGTTGTGGTGAGGTGTTTTTGAGAGAAGGTGTAGGGCTGCAGGGTATTTCAGGGTTGTGTGGAGGTAAAACATGTGGTGTATTGCTAGGTAGAAGGATTACTTTCTTTCCTTTCCACTGAAATGCATAGGTGTTATTTTTGCCGTCATGAGTCACCGAGTTGTCAAACTGCCATGGTCGGCCAAGGATTAGGTGACATGCATCCATATCTAGTACATTCACTGCCTTTCTTAATCCAGCCCACTGAATAAGGATTAGGGTGCTTCAAAGTAGTCAATCCGAGAGTCTTCACCAAGGCCCTAGATACGATATTTTCACTGCTGCCAGCATCTATAATCACATCACAAATTTTTTTGTTAATTGTGCACTTAGTTTGAAAAATAGAGTGTCTTTGGCCAGAGCTGTTCTGTTTTGGAGTCAGTAAAAGTTTCTGCACAATACATAGCAGAGGCTCCCCTTGGTCTTCATCAACCAATTCCACTAATCCCTCATTGCCTTCTTCAACCTCTTCATATTCTCTAATGTCACCCTCTATGTCAGCTTGATTCTCTATGAGATTCACAGGTCTCCTGAGTGGACACTCATTGGATTTGTGACCTGGCTGGTTGCATCTAAAGCATTTGAATGGCTGTGGTTTGGCATAAGGGTTTTGGGGTTTCGGGTTTGAAAAGGGGGGTTTGCTGTTTGGTTTGGACTGGCTGTCTGGTAGCTTAGAAAATTGGGAAAAGGGTTTTGGTTTGTCACCTTGGAATTCAGAAGAGGGTTTCCACTTGATTTGAGCTTTAGATGATGATCTTTGTAGCTGTTTCTCAACTTTGACAGCAAGGTTGATAATGTCATCCAGGGTCCAAACAGGACTCAATTCAAGTTTTTCTTGAATTGGAATGTTGAGTCCAGTGATGTATCGGGAAACTAGTTGGTCCTCACTCTCGTTGAGGTTGTTCCTTGCACTAAGTCTGCAAAATTCCTCTGTATAAGAATCTACACTTTTGTTTTGTTGAGTGCACTGATGGTATTTCTGGAACAGAACCCTGCTGTAGTCATTGGGTAAAAATCTAGATCTGAGCAATTTTCTCATTTTAGGCTAGGATTGGATAGGATGTTTACCCTCTCTTCTCCTATTTCCATTTAATTGTTCCCACCAAGCTGATGCACCCCATTTAAATTTATATGCAACTAATTTGATTTGTTTGTCTTTAGGAATACTCATATATTCAAAGAAAGTTTCAATGGAGGTCAACCAATCCATGAACTCCTCTATGCCCAGATGGCCATCAAAATACATGATATCTACTTTCATTTTGAACTCAAAAGGATGGTGGTTATACCTGTATGGTTCACCATAAGTGTGACGGGCAGGTGCTGTATTTCCCAGAAAATCAACTTCATCATCAGAATTAGAGACAATGGAGGTGTACCGAGGAAATCGAGTCTGGCGGAAAACATTTGGATGTGGTGGGTGAGGTCGATTGGGAAAGGGTGTGTGATTCTGGAAGGAATCTGGTTGAGGGTGAGCCGGTGTGTGGGTGATGGGTTGCTCGGGGAAGATCTGAGGTGGTATCTGGCGTGAGCAAGTAATTTCTTGTACTCGCGACCTGGTATTTCCTAAGATTTCCACAGATCCAGTAGTGAGGATAGTGCAAAGCTGTTTAATCTCATTAGCGAGATTATCGAGCTTCTATTCTACCCCCGCGATGGATGCCCGTAAGGCTTTCATGCTCTGAGAATCATCAGAAGCACGGCTACTGCGTTCGCCGGAATTGGACATCCGAGAATCACTCATTCTGAAGCTCTGATACCAACTAACGTAGGAAGTCCAGACTAATGAAACTAGCAAGCTAAGCTAAAGAGAAGAGTGAATTCAATTTAAAGCTTAAGGCAAGATTTCATTAATATCCAAAAGCAAACTAGCTTCAAAAAACAGTAAAAATGGTGGTTCTTACATTCTGCCGAAGGTTGGAGACGAAGAGAAGATTAAATACTGTTCATCCAACCCTTCTCCAGCAGACACGTGTATTCCACAAAGTAAAAGACAGTAATAACCTTGCCACTAAAGCAAACGGTGCTGTTCTATTTAAAACAACAAAAGGAAATAAAAAAACAATAAACGACAATGCTGGCTATTCAAAACACAGAGGCAACAACATCAGTTAAGTTTCCTCCCCCCTTCGCGTCTGTGAGATCAAATTCCCCTTCTCAAAACAAAATTAGGGCTTGAGCCCGAGAGAGAGAGAGAGAGGTGCTTGAGACTGAAATGTAAAGGTGTGAACTTGGCCTTTATTTGCAAGAGATCCTTCATCATTCTCTTTCTCCTCCCTCCCTGTTTCTTTTTTAATTTCTCTCTCTCTCTCTCTCCTATATTTCTCTCTTATTTCTTTCCCTTTTTTCCCCTATCCTCTCTCTGATTTTTCTTTTTCTTTTTTTCCCTTCTCCTCTCTATTTCTCTCTTCTCTTCCGACGAGCTTCTCCAAACAGCATGATTTCCACGCAAGTCGCCTATTTGGGAGCTCTCGATGTGGATCTCAAAAGCGGCGACGTAGTGAATGTGTGGATCGAGTACGACGGGGCAACGAGAGGCTTTAATATACAGTTTCGTACTCGAATCTAAAACCGAAGCAGCCCGACCAACAGAACCTTCCACGTGCTGCACGCCCACCTCCACCTCCGGCTTACTGCATTTCCCAACTCCTTCCACCGTCGACAACATCACAAACCCTCTGTACGAATACTGAGCCGAAATACTGAACCCAAAACCGACCCGGATCCCGATCCGGATCTCGACCCGCTTATCGACCCCCCGAAGTCGCAGCTGCTGTGCGGGCTGTTCGACGAAGACACATTGTTCATCACATCAATGACGAACTTCCCGCCGCTGCTGGCGCTGACGACGGAGTTGGCTAGAGTCGTCGAAGCCGCTGTGTCGCTCAGCAGCTCGAATTTGTAGCCGACTGAGTCCGAGCCGCCGCGCTCGCGCCAAGCCTCGAGGCGTCCCCAAGGCTTCCATGTGCCTTCGCCGGGTCAGAGAATGAGCCAAGCCCCTGGGTTGGACCGGCTGACTTGATGCTAGCCTGGGGAGGCGACGAAGGGAGTCACCATGGATGCGACAGCCACAGGTGAGCTGGAGAGGTTGTGATTGGTTATGGACCATCCTTTTCGCTCTTTCGTGCAGTGGTCCTTCTGGGTTCGCAGTGAAGGTATCCAATTTCTTGGAGTGCTTGGCTCGGACATTGACCTGGAAAAAAGTAATAATGGTGGGAAAGATTAGCGCCGATAATTTTTTTTTATGATTTTTGGTTTTTATGGACAAAAAAAAAAAAAAAAGAAGCTTCAATTTGAAATTCTTGGTGCAAAAGTATTTGGGGCTTTTTTGAATTTTGGTTTTCGCGGAAATTTTGTTCCTACTTGCTGAATAATCCTAGTTTGGAAAGTTGTAACAAAAAGAAACCGTGATACCCTTGATTGAAGATTTTCTTGCCTATTGTACTATTCAATTTTTCGGAGATGAGGAAGGTTCTGTTGGTCGGGCTAGCTTGCTCGCACCCGGATCCGTTAGCCCGACCCACGATGAGGAATGTGGTTCAGATGCTGGTAGATGAAGCTGAGGTCCCTCTGGTCTCGAGAGCTAAGCCTTCAACGAGTTTTAGCACTTCTTACCTTTTGTTGAGCTTGCAGGACAGTGTTTCTGACTGTAATGGAATGATTAACCTCTCCACCTCTTCCTCAGAAGAAAGCTTCAAGGGTGTTGATATAGTGTAGTTGAAAAAACTAAAGGATTGGGATTTCTATTGACTCTAGAAGGCGTCGTTTTTTGTTATTTTATCATCTTTCATTTTATCGTCGTTTGGTGAAAAATCAAATTAATTAATTTTTTTCAATTTTTTAAAATTTATTATTATTTTAATCAATACAAGGGTATTTTAGACATTTTATTTTTTGACAGGGACTTGATATGGACAGTAGTGTTAAGTCAGAACTCCGTAAAGAGTGTTTATGCATTATACGAAACAATGAAGTTGTATTTGGAATTATACTAAAAGTCAGGAGTTATATTTGAAATTGTCCCATTATTTTAAGATATGTATATGAGAGTTGTTAGTATAGAATTTATATCTAAGAGCATCTCCAATGGTATTGTCCATTGGAGTCTATGTGGCAGATACAATAGAAAGAGTAGATGTTTATGTGGCAAATGTCTATTTTATAGACAGTGAATATTTAAAATTACTCTCCAATGAATTCTGTATATAATGAATTTTTAGTTTATTTTATTATTTTTATTCTATGTTTTCTGTTTTTCTTTTTAAAGAGGAGAGAGAGAGAGTTTGCATTATAGAAGGAAAAGAGAGGAGATAGAAACTAATTGCTGACTCATCATGTCTAACAGACCCTCTACAAGTAGAAGATCATATTGACAGCTTCTATTTTTTTTTATGCCACATCAGCTTGACAGAGTTTATCCACAGAACCATTGGAGAGAAATTTTTTACTATTCTGTCTATTTATCTGATGTGGCAGAATTTTTTAGCAATTGACAGAACCATTGGAGATGCTCTAATATCAATCTTATTATTGTAAAAACATTTGGTTTTATCCATTAATGCAATAATATGAGAATTAATTTGTTTTTACATTTTGTAGTGTTACTTTAATATATAAGTAAATGATTTACAAATGGATATTTAAAATTTATAGTTAGTATTATAAAAGAATATATATATATATATATATAGGGAAATGCTAAGAAACCCGAATTCGGGTTCCGTAGCGAGGCCGAAATCATGTTTGGAAACGGCAGGAAGGAAACGGAAACACGGAAGATTTAAACACGTTACACGGAGCCTCGATCAAAATTGGCCAAATTTCAGTCAAAATTGCACCCAAATCAAAACACACCGTTTCGCATGCCAATCGAATCGAAATTGCACCGTTTCAAAAATTTTAGGGCTCGTGTTCTTCTCTCTTCGCATGCCAACTGAAGCTTTGAAGCTTCGTGGGAGGAGAAGCTTAAACGCAGTAGACATCAGCGATGGGAGATCACCAAACGCAGCCACCACTCGGCCTTACTCCGGTCACTCGTTCCTCTACAGCAGTCGGCGGTGAAGCCAGGAGCAATCATCGGTGAAGGCTCTAGCACGGACTTCCTCTGCACCAACGCTTTAACTGCACCAGTCGACGGCGTTACTCCTCTGCGTCGTCTGCACCGGCGGCGGCGATTCTCCTCTGCATCAGTCGGCAGCGACACTCGGTTTGCTAGAGGTATTTTCAATATTTTGAAATCCCATATTTATGGTTTTTTCGATTTTTAGATGCTGGTTTGAGTTTCTTTGGCTTGAGTTGGCCGATCCTTGGCTTCTTTGGCTTGAGTTTTGTCTAGAGA
>QANX01007621.1:0-57729 GCA_003254975.1 Ochetophila trinervis
CTTCTAGTTTACTTTTTTTTGGGTGAATGCTCTTCTACTTTACTTGATCAAGATACTCCACCATATATATTCTCATATATTTTCTAGGTATATTTAAAGACAAAATATGACATATTATATATGTAAATTTTACCATAAAATTTAAGAATATTAACACATTTGCACCATGAACTAACAGAAGCTTAGTAACGTGCATCTTTCGTAGGCAAAATCGTTTTTTTACTGTTAAAAAAAATGTGCAAAGTGCAAAAAATTTGTTTGTTCGGGATACAAAAAGTGCTAAAAAAAAATTTAAGATGCAACGTATCAGTTCGATATAGTTCAAAGTGCAAACATGTCAAGATTATAGACAAAATTTTATATTTATATAAGCTAAATTTTTCAAAATACATGTAAGTCATGCAAATACATTATCAATACTAAATCGCATAAATTATCTCAAAATACTTTATATGACATTATTGCTCAGTTAATGTCGCTCTACCAATTTGGTAGTATACCAATACATGCTCACTTGCCCACATCTTGGTATGATGATACCAATATGTGCTACACACATTTTTTTGGCTTAATTAGTCAGCCATATATTGATCTAAAATATCAAATTATTAATGTTTATCCAGCAGTACAATTTACATAATAAATTTTTCCTAAAACATCAAAATACATAATTACAATTTGCCATAACTACACAAACTTTGGAATGACTTTGGCTACACCAATTTGCCATTGGGAGTGACAACTCATTGATCATTGATTTTCCTAGATGTCATACCGACACGCAAGCATAAATGAAACACATATAAATCCATATATGAGTATATAAAAAAAGAAAAAGAAAAAAATATGATAACTGAAAAAGTAATCACATTGAGTTTGAGTTTCTTATACAGCTGGTGATGCTGCTATATCATTTGGCTTCACTTTCTGCATTATAAATAGAAAGTTAAACAAAATTAGTTTATACTTACTGATGAGTTTCAAATAATTACAAACAACTATTTAACAACCTGAACATTGACTGTGGTTTGGAATATTCTTATATAGTCTTCATTATGCCTTGATGTCCACGTTAATTGCGCAAATGATGTCGACATACACTTTAAAATGTAAATTTTTTGTTTTATATATATAAAAATTTAATCTATAATTTAATGCAAATATTGATATGTTAGAATTCCAAACTTCATTGGATTGGTGCATTATACTTTATTTTTTTCTAACACTTTGTATCCAAAAACTATCAAAATCTTGACATTTTGCATCTTCCATTTATTTTTTAAATAGTAAAAAAAATAATTTTGCCAAATAAAATCACAGGTGCATCATTAACTAATTTTTTTGTGCAAAAATATACAGAAAGTAATCTTAAAAAAAATTAAAATGCAATATGCTAACTCTGATAAAGTTTAAGGTGTAAATGTACCAATATTTTTTTGTTTATATAATTATGGGAAAGGTAAAGGAAACATTAAGAATTAGTTACTCCTCCTTTTAACTCATATATAGTGAGGCTACATAATCCACAGCAATTGGTTAGGGAGTTTAGCTTATAGATTTAATTGGTTGCTGGGAAGAAATTAATGACTCTCCCGTAAAACAAGTTATCTCCAACTTCAACATCGAGCTCCAAACCCTGGTATTAGTCAAAGCCTGTCACACTCAAAATATAAAATCAACAAGAATTTATTAACAATTTGAATATTGATGGAAGATCAAGTCGGCAAGCCCTGATTGGTTAAGAAATTATTTTTATTCTTCGAACTTTGATGATATTTTTTTTTTCTCAAATATATTTCCTGAAAAATCATCTTTAAACATATATTACAATATTTTATTTTTTTTCGAAAACATATATTACAATATTGATTAAGACAAAAGACATAAATCAAATCACGACCATATAAAGTAATGTGACCTGTCACATCTGTATATAAAAGGTGTAATTTCAATACTGTTTTCCAAACGTACGCACCAGCTAGCTAGTTAGCCATAGCAAAACGTCAGCAATCCAAATATAGTGTTTTGCAGTACAGTTCAACAGCACTTTTTTTTTGCTAAAGCAGATCAACAGCACTTAAAATACAAATAAATCATCTTTTTTCCTTTTTCTGTCTATATATTTTGCCTCTATTTACTGAAAAAAGACTATCATTTTGCATATATCTTGAAAAAGAGTATAAATTTGGGCTTTTCAGCGTTTAAGTTTAAAAACTTGGATTCAACCACGTTCTGACTAAGCTTTTTCAGACTGGTAAGACAATTCGACCAGAGTTGAGCTGGACTGATTTTAAATTTTAAAGGAAAATTTTATAAATATATCATGTATTTTAATATAATATCAAATACAATTTTAAAATTTTTTTAAAATATCTTCGTTATAGTAAAATTTTGTTACATTTAACGTTAAAAATATAAAATAGATATTTAATAAATCAGTTTTATGATACGTACGGTTTTCTTTGCTAAAGAGACATGTATCTTCAGAAATCTTAGCAAAACTTCCTCTATAGACCTTTCAGTTTTCATAAAAAAAAAAAAAAAGACATTTCCTCCATAGTCGCCGTGCAACCTTTGCTTTTCCTCCAGATTTTTGCTCTCTCTCGCAACGGATTTTCTCTCTGGGTTCGAATGGCTGTAAACGAAGGTAAGTGATTGGTGATGGAAAAATAGTGGGTTTTTTTGTTGTTTAGACCAGAATTGTTTTTGGTTGTACTTGTATTCGTGTTTAGGGTTTCGTATATTTCATTTTTTATTTAGGGTTTAGGGTTTATTTTGTTGAAAATGGTAATTGTTTTGTTATTTTTTTGTTGTTTATGGTTGTATTTGCTTTGTTGGGTTACAGAGAGTTTTGTTTTGTTTTTTTTTTTTTTTAAAAGAAACACTCGGTATTGTAGAACGTAGAGATTAGGGGTTATTTTCTATAGATTTTAAATCTTTTTGTTTTAGTGTGTCGATGCATACGAGTTGAAAATTCAAAACAACAAAAAACTCTTCTCAACTCTTCTTAGTTTTTGTTGGTTCCGGTTATAGTGTGTTTTATGTGTATTTTTTATTTTCGTTAGTTATTCAGTTATTCCAGTTCCTTATTATGCTAGGATCATATAAAAATACCAAAAAAAATATATCATATTCATTTATGTTTATTTGATTCGCACCAAAGCTGTTTGAAAACTTCTGTTTTTATTGCATTGTCGAGTTTGGTGTCTTTTTGGCATTCATATTCAAATTTATTTTATTTATTTCTTTTTTGCCGATTGTAGTTCTAAGATTCTCTTTTTGATTTTGAGTGCACTGATTATTTCACGATAGTTGATGTTTAATTTTTTGATTTTTTTTATAAGGAAGCATATTGTGTGTCAATAGGGATTATTTCATTTTCTTATTGTGTGTCAAGAGGGATTACTTCTCTCTCTCTCTCTGTATGTTACAAGTATGTTCTAAACTAAAATGACTTCTCTATAAGTTAAACAGTTTGTTGAGCATTGCTTTGTTCGATGGAAAAGATTAAGAGTTGCCTGCTTTTTAATAAATAAATCGGGTTGCATTGAAGGTAAGTGGATAATAAGTTTGTGTTTGTATTTATCATAATATATTTTGAATGCTGATTTGAATGGTGAATGTGATGCATGCTTGTGATGTGATAGGTTTTGTGTTATGCATGCTTGTGAATCTGGTTTGTAGTATGTGATGCATGCTTGTGATGTGATAGGTTTTATGTTATGCATGCTTGTGAATCTGGTTTATAATGCAAACATGTGATCTGGTATTGAAGTGCATGTTTGATTGATGCTGAGGTTTTTGTTTTTTGTTTTTGTCTTTTTTTTCCTAAAACATGAGGTTCTTGATTAATATAGAATTTCTAGGGTCCATCTATGGTCCAATAGATGTTGATAATGAGGAATATAGTTTAGTGTGCTTATACAATGAAGCCATGCTAATGGGACTGAAACAAAGAATTAAGGAAGATGAGAGATTTTTAGTGGAAGCTAGGTTACCATGAATTAATAACTTTAAGACAGTTATTCATACAGACAAGGACTTGCTGGAAATGTTTAGGAAGTTTAGTGGTAGAGGTATTGAAGAAATAAGTTTTGAGTGTACTTTACTGTCATTGCAAGTTGAATATCCAGATGAGGTTCACTCTACACATTCAGCCCCATTATCCACTCAACCAGAAGATGACCAAAATCCCAGCCAAACTCAGGTTCCCCATCCAAACTCCCCACTGTTAGGTGGTGGATATAGCCCAATAGGTCTAGATTTCACTGACAGTGTTAGTGATACCGGTTGAAATGTATGTTATCCTGCCAATGTAGATAAAGAACATAGTGATAATTCATTTACCAATAGCAATCCAACCAGTAGCAACCCGATTTCTTCCAAATCCATTTCATTCAACAACATTCCTAATCCAACCAACCCTAATCCACTTGATGACCCCAATCCAGAAACCTTTGAAAATTCTGAGAATGAACTTCCTTTGGATGAGCAGTTTGGTTTGAGTGAAGATGAGGGTGATGAAGTGAATGAGAGGGACAGTGAAAAACAATCTGTGAGAGGTGAAGAGGGGTATGCGAGTGACAGTGAGCTTACTGAGGGTTATCAATCAAATGATAGTGATGGAGATCGTGGGAGTGATGGAGAATGTGAGGGCCCTGTTGGTAGGATGTCTAGGAACATGAAAGGCAAGTTGTGTAAACCCAATGAAGATGGGAAAATTAAACTAGAGTGTGGAATGGTATTTGAGAGCATCCATCATTATAGGTCTATGTTACTAGACTTTGCCATAGAGAAATGGTTCGAACTTTTGAGAAAGAAAAATGAAAGGACAAGAGTGATTGTTGGCTGCAAACAACCAGGATGTACATGGAGAGCACATGTATCCCTTTTACCTGACAACACCACATTTAAGTTGATGACCTGTAACACTAAACACAATCGTACAAGAAAGAGAAAAAATGATGGAGTAACAGCCACTTGGCTTTCTATGAAGCTAGAGAAGGAGTTTAGAGACAACCCTACAATTAACATCAACACCCTAAATAGGAAGGTTATAGCCCTATTTGGGATAAAATGCAATAAACAAAAAATGTGGAGAGCCAAAATGATGGTTATTGCTAGGTTGAGTGGTGACTTTGGAGGATCCTATAATAAATTGTACAAGTATGTGAATGCTTTGAAATTGAGAAATCCTGGGACACTGTCGTTATGGCTTGCACAATGACTGTGCCATCCACAAACCTAAATTTCCAAAAAAAATTCTTGAGCCTGCATGCACAGAGAAATGATTTTCTGTATGGCTGTCGACCATTCATTGGATTTGATGGTTGCCATTTGATAGGTCCATTTGGTGGAGTTTTGTTGACTACAGTTGCACTTGATGCAAACAGTGACCTCTTCCCATTGGCAGTAGCCATTTGTGAAGGAGAGACCCTCCGTAGTTGGAGTTGGTTCCTTGAATTACTATTCAAATACATAGGGGAACAAGATATGAGGGTTATAACTTTTATGAGTGATAGACAGAAGAGCATTTTGAGAGCATTGTCTATCCATTTCCCAAACTCCCCAAATAGGTTTTGTGTTAGACACGTCTTTTCTATCCATTTCCCAAACTCCCCAAATAGGTTTTGTGTTAGACACGTCTTTTCAAATTTCAAGGCCCAATTTTCTGGAGTGATGGTGAAGAACCTATATTGGGCAGCTACTAGGGCATATGAGAAGAGTGTGTTTATGTCTACAATGGAGAAGATTATGAGCATCAGTAATGATTTATATAATTGGCTAGAAAAGATCCCAGCCAAGCATTGGAGTAGGCATGCTTTCGATGAGGCTGTTAAGAATGACCATGTTACAAATAACATGAATGAGTCATTCAACAGTGAGCTGAATGTTCAGAGGGGTGAACCAGTTTTGTCATTGCTTGAGCACATTAGGCGGCTATTGATGAGAAAGCTCCAAAAGAGGTACAATATAGCCCTAAAATGGACCATTGCAATAACTCCAGAAGTTATGTGCAAGATTGAAAAGAATAAGTTGGAGGCAAGGCATCTGAAGGTTATTTGGGCAACAGACACAAAATTTGAAGTGATTGATGAGAATGTGGTGTCTGTGATCAACTTGCAGCAACATACATATCAATGTGGAGCTTGGAAAATCAGTGGGATACCCTGCAAGCACGCTTTGGCCTGCATCATGTATAAGAGGGATGATCCCACTGCCTATGTTGACAGTTCCCTAAAGAAAACAGCATACATGCTTACTTACAATAGTGTCATTCACCCATTACCCGATTAAACTTTGTGGCCAGAGATTGAGCATGATGAGGTATTGCCACCACACAGGAAAAGGCTGCCTGGTAGGCCAAAAATGGCTAGAATGAGATAGGCAGACGAATCAGATAAGCATGCAAGGTCATTCACCATGAAATGTGGCATCTGCAAAGTCATTGGTCATAACAAAAGGACTTGTCCAAAGAATGAGACCAACCGAAAGAGAGGAAGGAGGACTGAGGTATAATTTCCTTTTTGGTTTACCTATTTATATTTAGTTAGATGAAAACAGATTAAAAATATGAAAACCTAATGATTCTGTCATTATTGCTGCAGCAAGATGGGGAAGGACCTTCTACACAAGGGGGTAGCAGCAGCAACAGTAGCTATGTGGAATGCAGGCTTTTGACATCAAGTGGATTAAGATATGTTTAATATGTGTTTGTGGTTAGCTGTGCACAATAGTTGTGTAGGATTTCTTAATTTTCTTGTAACTCTTTTGATGTATATTTGGGCTGAATTTGAGATTTAATAGGGATGTGGTTATCAGTTAACCCATATAGAGTCATATTTTTGTTGGTGGGTACAGTTTAGGATAGGTATATAGAGTAATACAGTGTATGTGCCCCACTTATTTTTTTTAAGGCACAGCAACATGATGTACTAAGTGACTAATGAGGTTGCATCCCTATTATACGTACACAATATTAGGTTGTAATTGCGATATTCGCTTGATGAAATGGAAAAATAATTATTTCTAAATTTTTACTCTTGAATATTGTTCTTTATACATTTATTACATATGTTTAAATGCAAATGCAAATACAACTACAACAATTAGAATTCCAAAAAATAAAAAAATTGTCTTCATGACTGGCTGCATTGCTTCAATTTTTCCCACTCTTGCTTCTAGGGCTTTAATCTCTATTTGCATGTGCATTTCACTTATCTCATTGGATGGTATTTGCATTCTTCCACTACTTGCATCACTGTCTAGATTAAACTCTTTATTATCAGGAGTCCAAAAACTATAGTAACCACATTTACCTTGTAAGTATAAAAAATAGAGTCGAGTTGGATTTTGTGTCGACTCTGATATCTTTATACCGGCCTTCCTTCCACAATAACACCTCCTATTTCTAAATTTTATCATTCCGCAATTTATATCACTGCTACTAGTTGATAGTTGCTTTGAAAACGTTGATTCCATATGAGAATGAGGCTTAGAAAACATTTGAAATATGTTTAGATGAGTTGTTGACTAATCTGGCTGAAAATTCTTAGAGGGGGTGTTTTTGAAACTCTCGGATGGCTACAAACAAAGTTCAAATGATGTTAATAAGTCTGTAAGAAAAGCTTGGTGTAAAATCAGAAAAAAATTTGCAAATGATAATGTGAAGGGGTGTTTTTAAAATTCCTTTCTCTTGTTATATATAGACATATTTGTGACCATTGTTGGCAACGGTCACATGTCTTGTCAAAATTCAATTACTAACTTAATTTAAAATTTATTATTATTTTATTAGGGTAAGGGAATTAATGTCATTTAGCACTTTGACACAGTTAGAGTTATTGATTTCTCACAATGTAAGGGATGTTTTTAAATTATACAAAACATGAATGTCTAATTTGAATTAGAACCTAAAAACAAAGCATGTTCGTAAAATAATCCCAAATTTTAAAGCAAATATCAGACTTAAAATCATAGGCCATATTTAGAATCTAAAATTTGAATTTTTTTTTCATTTATAATTTTAAAATTTGAATAAAAAATATATATTTTTAAATATCTTTGATAATAAAATAAAAAAATCATTTATGTTATGATATATATAAAATATAAAAAATATGGAAACCAATAAACACATACAACTGAAAATTTAATAAATATTTATAATAAATTAAATAAAAAAAATATAAAATTATATTAGATTAGCTAATTAGACATAATTTTGAACTGGCTCGACAAATAAACTGATAAACTAAATTTCAGATCGAATCTATACTAATAATACAAAGGCCAAGCCCGACCCAAAAAAAATTGGACGAGCTTGGATTATATCAAATTCTTTTTGAATTTAAACTGAATTTTTTTTTCAGATAAATTTGACTAGATTTTAAATTTTCGGGCTATTTTTACATCTCTAATCTTGAATTGTATCAATAATACATATTTTAGATGGAAATTCATTTCCCATTTCTTTGTCTAGAAGTTCTTCCAGTTCGATTATAAGTTGGTGAAAAACAAAGTTGACACTCAAAGACAAAAAGTAAAAGAAACATTTGTAATTCTCCATTTCCTGGGGTGGATAATATATAATTATTGTTTGTGGTTATCAATTCAACCCCAATAAACAATCAATAACAATTCAAAATGAAAAAGAAAGAAATCCATGGATGAGAGTCACAAGATACGTAGGACTTGGTGTAAAAGTTATGGATACACCTAATCAAACACCATACATATAATTCTACCTATAAATACAGATAGCCTTCAATTCCTAACGACCTCTTTGAATATGTGCTAAAGGGCAACCAAAAAAATGGGTTATGGAGGAAGAAGAGGAAGCACAACATCCTCAATCTTAGATTCTTTGTCTCTAAATCCCTTGCCATACCCAGTTCTGCTATTTCTCGGAGTGATTTCAATATTTCTAGGCATATCATGGTACTTGTCCTTTGAGTCTTCTGTAGAAACTGCCGAACAACAAATAAGTTGGATACTTCTTGTCATACCTATTTTGCTGCTATTAATCGTTCGTTGGTTGTCATCTATGGAAAATCCAGACAGTCTCTTTGCCTTGTCACCGTGGGATCGCCGCCGCCGGACCCACCATATTCCGTCCGAGGGGAGCTCACCATGGGGTGTAGCTGCTTTGATTGTGCTCTTGCTTGTTTTGTTGCAGTACCAATCTATCTTCCGTGATAGTTGGTTGATATAATATTATTACTCTACTTTATTATTTATTGTGAATATTTTGTTTTGATTTTCTAGTTTGTTTGTCTCGGATCATTTGTAAGTATAAGAACTTTTTTCTTTTTCTTTTTCTTTTTGTTAATTTCATCCACTTTCCTTCATAATTGACTTAAATATAATTTAATCTCTTTTGGTTTAAAAAATATCATCAATTTTCAAATAGAACTATTTTATTTTTTAGCTCTTTTGGTATTTCATTCACATCTCTTCAAAATAATTCCATTTNATAAAATAAGTTCTATTAGTCAATTTTAAAACTTAAAAAATTGATTTAAAACTTAAAAAATTGATCTGAAATTAATGCAAATCTCAAAAGTAAAGGAAAAATAACCAAATAAACTCTTCAAACCTTGATGAGTACTTGAAATGCAAAAAGGAAGTTAGTTGATAAGCTAAACAAAATAACCAAATAAACTCATGGTGGTCCGAGCAATTAAACAACTTTATTGAATTTTATATACCCATAACTTTATTTGCTTTGAAAAACTTCATATATTGCCAAAGGACCTATACTATATCTAATCCCATTTTGCAGATGGCACTGACCCAAATGGCTAAATGCCCTATAACAAAAAAAGAAAAAGAGAAATGTCGACTTCAATTGTTATTTTCTGTCTCAATGCGTCATGGCAAAGGTTTCAAGGAAACTTGACAATTCTCAATTGTGTTCAATTATTGAAACCTACCACACTCAACCTGTGGTCCAGTGTAAGATTGCCAAGAGTGATCCCCCAATTCTACTTTTGACACGTACAATTTATATGCCTTTGGGTGAAGTATCAGTTTAGACTATTACTATTATTTTTATAAATTCCAAAGTTTTAAAACCATATTAAATCACAATTTAGTACTATTATTCAAATAAATTCGAATTATAAGAAAATTTAGAATTGGATTATATTTAATATTGACATTTTGTTCTTTCTTTCTCTTCCATATATATATATATATATATATATATATATATATATTTTGCATTACCCAAATTTGTCTCTATGGTGAAACTAAAGGTTGGAATGGAATCAGTTACATGAGCCATAAATATTTTTTTTTCAATTTTTTTTTTTGCTGTGATGTCTTAGCTTTCTGTAATATTGGTTAATCGTAATAAACTTCTCTCTCTCTCTCTCTCTCTCTCTCTCTCTCTCTCTCTCTCTCTCTTTTCAATTTTTAACAATATTAACAATTAAGTTAGTCCTTTGTGAATTTTGATAAATTTCGACAAACTAAATATTAAAAAAAATTTAAGAAAATTAAAAATTTGTTAATTTGACTTGTCTAAACAAAAAATATATATATATTATGAACAAAATTATTGTAAAGTTATTTTAGGATAGAATATGGTTTGATTTTTATAAGCTCTTCATTTGATGTTATATATAGTTTCTCTTAATTTTTCTTTTTCGATACAACTCAATAGATATTTTTTTTTTAATTTATCGCTTTGAATTAATTTACAAGTTATATTCAGGGGATAAATGTCAAATTATATTAATGTTAACAAAAATTGCTTACATAACGTACGATATATATGGCAAAAAAAAAAAGAGAGGATATATCTAGTTGTTGCACTTATCATAGTTGAGGGACGCTATTTACAAATAATAATAATAACACAGAATTGATTAAGAATAAAAATGACATTAAATAGACATTGTTTAAATTTATGTGGCATAAATGCATATTCAATTCAAAAATTGTTCTCCAATGGTAATGTGCATAAATATTATTTATGATTATTAATTAATTATATATTTTATTAAATATTTTTAGTTTTTGAATAAATTAAATTTTTAAGGTAAATTTTACATTTTAGGAAACTTGACAATGTCTGACAGAGCCTCCAGAAGTAGACATTCTTCTTGACAATGTCTAGCCACGTTAGCTCGACATTCATTTTAAACATTACCATTGTAGTGCATTTTTTNATATATCTAGTTGTTGCACTTATCATAGTTTAGGGACGCTATTTACAAATAATAATAATAACACAGAATTGATTAAGAATAAAAATGACATTAGGATCATGTATAGTTGACAGTAAACATTTATAGAAATTTATCCTTCTTTTTTTCCTTACACGACCCTTTATTAAAGTTTGTGTATAATATACAGCATGCATTGCTTATATATAATTCAAAGTTGGCATTACGTTCAAACTTTAGAGAATTTGGAAACGAAAAATGGCGCAAGAAATGGGATAGCTTTGACTTGTTATCTGCATAACTTTTTTCTTAAAAACAAAAATATAATAAAATAAAAACAGGCATATCGCACTCTGCATAACCAGCTTAACAATAAGCTCCAGCCATTTTCTTCAATGAACTTATAATTTAGTCTGACCTCGAAAGAGGTCCAAACCACTTGGAAAATGAAGACTGATAAAAAAGCAGCACCAAAATCAGCAACAACAGTATGGCTACACCCCAAGGCGACCCCTCAGCTCGGTGGATCGCCTCTGGACGCCGGAGCTGAAGATTGAACCATCCACTGGAGGAATAGGAAGCCATGAACAATATCAACACAAGGGGCAACACCATGAGGAAAAGCTGGAAGTTAATGGTGGTCTGTTGGAATTGAGCCTTATAGCCAGTGTACTGAGAAAACCACAGCAAGACAATGACAATGGCGAAAATGGTAAGCAAATGGAGTGGTGGTGCAGATATGGAGGTCAGGCTTTGGCTTCTCCATCCCTGCTTCCACTCTGGACCTCTCCGCTTGGTGTAGAACCACTCCATTATTCTCTCTCTCTCTCTCTCTCTCTCTCAGACACGCTAAGTCTCTTTAATTTTTTGCAAGAAGGTTGAAATAAAAGGGGGGATTTTTATTTTTTATTTAGTATTTAATAGAGTTTTGCTGTGCTTCTGATAAAAGCTTTGTTTTGGCATATATGCTTTGAGTGTGATCTATGCCTGACAAACTTTCACTTTGGATTAATACCCACTCAAGTATTTGATGCCAATTTGTATATGGCATGTGGTAGGAAAGAAAGAAACAAAGACAAATAAATAGACACCTTTTGGCCCCTTTTCTGTTCTTGTTGATTTCAGTTTAGCAAGTAGGAACTATTCTTAGCCAACAATGGGCTTCAGAAATGGCTTCCAACTTACGTGAGATTGGTGGAAAACTCAGGACATAATAATTTGGATACGAGTGAGACTGGTAACTTCCAAAAATGCTATTTGTCGCGCCATTGCTGATGATTTCCAGTGGAGCTTTCATGTTCACGTGGTAATTTCTTCTTTTTTATCACGGATTACAGTATATTCTAAACTAAATGAGAGAAATTTCACTCAATCCTAGTTGCAACGCTATGGAATTATCTTGTATATAGTGTTCAGTTTCGAAAAGTCAAACTGGAATTTAAATTAAACCAATCCATTATTGTCTTATCAGCAATAACCCCACCGGTGACGATCACCGATGGTTACAAATAACAATACTGGATAACTACACTTTTTTCTTATTCTAGAAGAAGCCTTAGACATGACCTTTCAACCTAAAAAATGACCTGAAGTCGTAAAACTTTGTCATCGAGTTCTCCCCCATAGAATGAGAGACAAGATAGCCTGAATATTCTACATCGACAAGAAATAATAGCTACAGTGCCTCAAGCCAAACCATGTATATTGAAGATTCAACACAAGACAGCAGCATGGTTCAACCCATCTAGAGCCAGACTCCTATTGTTATTTTCTGTACTGCACAATATTTATGGCTCATGTTCTAAGCCCCAATGGAGAAGTCAGATAACTTACTATTAATTGAAGATATTCGTAATCAACTCAATTATTCATCTTATACCCGATAATCCACAATACATAATGGCCATAGCTTGAGTCTTAGTAAGAGATTCCATGTGCCATTAAATCCATGGAAAATAAATAGAAAATATATTTTCCTATTTTTATGGGGTGAAACTTCAAAACTGATTATAAAATCATACAATAAAACTGGCCCACGTGATTCTTACACTATGCTTCAAACTGGAAGGCTTCATTTCTCCCTTTATTTGCTCCTGTTGCCAAAAGTACCATAATCAAGCAGCAACTTTCTTGGATGTTACAGAATTCACAATGGTAGCAAATTCTGGACCCTGCATCACAAAAAATCAAACTTCTCACCATCATGTTCAAGAAAAGGAAAAATGCCAAGTATTTAACCAGTTATAACTTTGAACTGCCTTACGATATTTCAGAAAGAATAGTCATAAGCATACTGCATACCTTTAAGGAAGCACCACCAACAAGAAAGCCATCAATGTCTTCCTGCTTCGCAAGCTCAGCGCTATTGCCTCCATTTACAGATCCTGAAATGAGATTAGTCCAGATAGACCATTAGCGGCATTCGTGGTCAAAAATGATATTAACAAGTAGCAGTTAGATCAACTGGCTGACCTAATTAAAATGTTTTAAGTGAAAGAAATAGTTCAGAAGTATAGAGCCTGATCTATGGCTTAATAAAATTGATATCTATGAGGTCACGGTCAAATCAATTCACAGGGGCTTTGGCCCTCCATTCACTAAAGAAAAATCAATCAATCAGCAGCCAATATTGGCTGGTTTATGTCTATCTTAAATAGTTAGGGGAAAAGCTATGTAATAAATGCTAATATCAAATATCAATACTCCGTTTTGGAGGATCCTAAGACAAATTGACATGGACTAGCCTCTAAATTATCCCTGAGAGAGCTAATCAGTTCAGCATGATAACATACAACCATCTCTCTAACATTCTAAAAGTAAAATGACTGCTCCTAGCATATCTTCCGGGATATATATATATATATATAAATGTATTCTGTTGCCTATCACAGGCATAAACTTCTTTAAACAGTGTCTGCATGCAAAGAAATGTCAAATGAATTACCTCCATATATTATCCGTGTTTTAGATGCAACTTCTGCTGAGATATTCTTTTTAAGCCAGTCACGAAGGGCTGCATGTACTTCCTGAGCTTGTTGGGGTGTAGCCACCTTGCCAGTCCCAATGGCCCATACAGGCTCATAAGCAATAACTATGTTAGCCCAACTAGGCACGGAATCTGCAAATAATAATGACCAGTATTAGGGAAGGTAACAAGTTATTCTTTTACCTAGAGTACTCTCTTTATGCAAACATAATACTTTAGTCAAGGCTCTATCAGATTGACCCAGTGTGAGCCTGGTTGAATACATCCATTTATACATGTGTTTATATAAATAAGTACAATATACGATTCTCTTTTGCTGTTTATTTGATAAGATAGAAAGGAGAAACAAAAGCTAAAAAAGTTGCCTGCATACGCCTTTAACTGCTGAAAACAAACATCAAAAGTTTTTCCAGCTTCCCTTTCTTCTAGTAGTTCCCCGATGCAAGCTATTACCCCAAGACCTTCATTCAAGGCATAGGCAGCCTTCTTTCCTATAAACTGTAGGCAACAAAGAAAAATTATGATTTACCACTAAGAAGACAGAACACAAGACTACTTCTCTAGGAAACCACCAATAGAGGCAAAATTTTAAAGTTTCACCTGATCATCTTCACCAATTACATGCCTCCTTTCTGAATGCCCAAGAATAACCCATTTGGCACCGATATCCTTTAATTGTTCGACACTATGAAACAAAAAAGGTAAATTTGATAAATTTAAAATTGTTAAACTAACAGGGAAGAAGAGCAAAAAAAAAATTATTATAATAATTATTAAGTAAATTAACAATTGCATCATGAACCATTTAAAAGTAAACGTTTCCTAAAATCTACTCCTTTAGAAAATAAAATATGCCGCATGAGCCAGAAATAAGAGGCCTGTTCTGGAGCATCAAACCTACATTGAATCTTAGCTAAAAGGCTTAAAAAGAGCAGAGCAATATGTGACAAAATATATCCACAATTGTATGGTTTAATGAGTTCAGCAACCATGCTATTCTTGCTTAGTGCAAGATCACAAAACATAAGTATTTCCACAACAAATTTAGTATAGCTAGACTGTTTAGAAAATCAATAGGGAAGAAAAAAAGTAACTTAACCAAGTACAGATAAATTTATGGGGAAAAAAGTAATTTGATAGAAGATAAGAAAAGTATGAAAAACTGATATTTTCACCAACAAAGAAGGTAAACTGACCTGATTTCCCCAGTGAAAGCCCCACCTTTTCCAACCCAAGAGTTCTGAGCAGATATTTCTATCCTATCTGTTAATGAGCTTTTCACCTGATCAATGTAAACAAAGGGTGGTGCTACTACAACATCTGTACATTTCGCCAAAACAAAACCAAAAAATAAAGTAGTAAGCAAATGAAGAAATATAAATAAAGTAGAAACTTCTTTTAACTAGTATCAAATAAAAATAAGATTAAACAAATAAAAAGTCCTATGGTACAGTTAACATTACTCCCTAACACCATTTGACATACATGATTTCCCACAATATATGATGACCAATACCTGTTCCGTACACTAATCAAATATCTACGTTTCTACATAAATATCAAAAACAAGTCCGACGTTTTAAGCATTTTCAAGTTTAGTCCAATGTTTTAAGCATTTTCAAGTTCTCGTGGATTTAATGCACAAGGTGTTACGACTATGGATAGATAATAAAGCCTGAAACAAGATTACAGATGCTGTCGACTAGACTACGAGTGTACCACAGATCGAGAAAAGAATATAAAGAATTGATAATTTGATCTTATCTTACCAACATCAAGCTCCAATTTTGCACTATTTAAGTCAGAGACAAGCTTGCTAATAGAGTCTTTTGTGCCATTCTGAAATTTGAAAGGAAAACAACGAAAATGTGAATTACAAGAGATTAGAAATATATAAGAAACAGTTGGAGGTATACCTATAACAACAGAAATGGATGAATATGTGATTGCCAAAACGTGCTTAAGTGAAAAATGCATCATCACTTAAAGACTACATGATAGCACCATGGTCAGACATCACACAAGCATAGGGGATAGTTAATTAGATAAAGATATATACATACACACAAATAATGCAAGTAGGCAGGAAGGTTGATGGTTATTGAGCATAGATAGATACATATAATGTGTGTTTGTATGTGTGTGTGTGGGAGCAGACAAACTACAGAGAGTTAATTCAAAAGGATGGAAATAGAAAATAAGTTAATTAGATTTAGTGACATGCATAAGAACTGCTTTCCAAAGAATTTTTGCACACCCTTAAATAGAAAAAAAATTCTTTACCCCTAACACTTGTTGGGGGAAAAAAAGCATATACAAACTTGCTTTGACTGCACCTTCTATCAAGACACTGCAATAACTCCTTGGAAATAATGTAACAAATGAATATTTAGACTATAAGATATACAAACACATAAGAAATCCAGAATCGAGATAAGAAATAAATAAACTCTGATGTTCCAAGAAGGAGAGAACTTACACATTTCCAATTTCCACCAACAAAAAACTGCAAGCAAAAACAAGGATAAGATCAATTAGAAAATAGCAAAACCGGAGAATCAGCAAAACTAGAGAAGGTATGAACAACGACAAAGATGAAAATGATAAGGTCCAATCAAACGAGAAGACCAACCCCATTTCTAGAATGATATTCAATCGTATAAAATCTGACAATTGTGTTCAAGAAATGAATTTATGTTGTCAAACATAAAGTGAGAAAGAGAAAGAAAATGAGAATTTATATTTGATCACTTTGAATAACCAAGGCAACGACTCTAAATTGATATTATAACTATTAACTCAAATATTTAAATTTTCGGCACACCAATGAGGTAAAATTAAGGCATTTTTGGTGATTGGAAAGTAATGGGAAAAAAAACCAATGTAGTTTAATGAAATTTTCTACTGAGAAATGATACATACATCATTAAAACAAGCACAAAATGTATACATTCTAGAAACTTTATCAATCTACGAAAACCAACAAATCTTTATTTCTCAGGCAATAGGTCCAAGATGGTCATTGCTCAGAGTCTTTTTTAATCTTCAAAAAATAATAGAAAATGAAAAATAAAAAAATAAAACTTCCTCTCCCCTGCATTTTCTCGGAAACCAAACAAAAACACAAAAACTTCACACGAATTGGTACTATCTAATCGATTCAAGCTTAAGATTACTCAAAATCCACAAACACATTTTCATTTAGTAGGGAAAAAAAAAAAACCTTTCCGGTGCCGGCCATGGTAACGACGCCTCTGGAGCCTTTGCGGGAAGAAGAGAGATGGAGATGGGAATGGAGGTTTTGGAAGAGGGATTGTGTGGAAGAGATGGATTGAGGGTTTTCGAGTTTGGAGCAGGAACGCCGGAGGCCTGAGAAATTTGGGGAGTAGTTGAGAGTTTTGGGGCCTGAGAGTTGGGATGCTAGAGACGTCGACGCAATCGCCATCGCTGACTGACTCGCCAAATAGAAAGCTTTTTGGGTTTTTGCTCTGTGTGTGTGTTTGCTTTTTCTTCTTCCTTTGAGCAGTGAGAGAGTGAACCAGAAGCTTTGCTTGTGGTGTTCCCTTGTGTTTTTATGGGAAATTTAGCTCGCAAAATTGGAAGTGCGTTCACGCGCTTCCCTGGAGCGTCATACACACGCTTCAAAAGCCTACCTACTCCTACCTTAAAAAAGAAAAAATATATATTTTTTATTCGACTCTTGGAAGCTTTTTTTGATAAATCGACTCTTAGAAGCTTGTATTTCTTGTATAAAAAGTTACAAACTCCGCGAATTAATGATCTAATAGTAAAAACTTATAATTTTTTTTTCTTTTTAATGAAGATGAGGAGTTGTTTTTGCAAGCGCTTGAGAGGCGCGTGGTATGGTTTCATCTGACGGTAACGGAAACAAATTTTTGGTAGTCTCCGGTGGGACCCATGTTTTGTGGTCATTTATCTTTTTTGGGAGTACCGGTACTCTAGAAATACCAGATTTTTTTATTTTTTATTTTCTTTAATGGTTGAAGGTTGTAGGTGTCGCTGTCCTCAACGGGAAGATACCTTTGAGTTGAGTTTTGAACCCAGAACATCGCCGTTTGTTATTTTTTTCCCTACCGGCAGGATAATATTGAAGGCCTCTCTCCTCATGCCACGTGGTTTCACCTAAAATTACAAGTAGAAATGTGGATAGAGATAGAGTTTTCTGAATCTTAAGAGACATTTGTGGTGAAGGGCTTTAAAGGGCAATAGGGACCGCAACAAAAGAAACAAAGTAATCATATATTATCGATCAAGATATCGTTTCATGCAATGATCCAATTGCATAAAAAAATAGATATATATATATATATTAATCAGGCCGAATATAGATTGATTTATTAGGATTTTTAGTATAATATTATAATGTCAAAATTATTGTTTTCTCCTGCAATAATCCAAATTTAAATCCACATATTTTCAATATAAAAAAATTAAAATTAAAATTTCATTTAATTATTATTTTATTAATTTGTATTGAATTTTACTTTTCTATTTAATATTAATTTATATTTTTAGTTGGTTGAGGTGGTAGGTCTAATTAATAAGACACTGTTCCACCAAACTTGTAATACAACAAACAAGCGTAACACTCTTTCTTATTACTTAATCCTGTTAAATGATATTTCTTTTTCCATAAATATGTTTAACAACTCTTTAACTTTGATATATTTAATTAGCAGCTAGAAATTCTATTAATTTTTTAAATTTAAGGAATTGATACAATTTAAAAAACATATAAATTAATATAGAAAAAATAAAATAGATGTCGATGAAACAAGTTATCAATGTAACTGAAATAAGAAACTGAATGGGAACCCATAATGAAAGATTGGAGTATAAACCAAAGCAGTTATTACGGTTGAGATAATGAGAATGGGATTAGCCGTTTGTTTCTACCGTTTCCTTGTTTCATGTCATCCAATCCAAAACGACAATGTTCATAAAAAAAAAAATTAAAAAAAATCCAAAACGACAAGAATAACATCTGGATTCTGCACAAGGGTCCTCTAAAACTATCCCTAACGTTAGCATACCGTTTCTCAATCTTCATTTCACATCCTGTTAAAGCAAATAAAACCTCATCCAGCACCTATTCATGCTTATAGTTATAGGTTGTTTCTGGACTTTAACTTTGATCCAAGGAATATATGAGTATTATATAAGTAATTCGATGATGAGGGTTAGTCAGTCCTCTACCATAATATAAGCGTCAAGACGCACGGTCACATTAGCAAATATCAGTAGAGCTTCATTGTATATATATGTTCTAAACGGATTTGAAACTAGGAACTTTTGTACGCAAAGCTTTTAATTTTATTCTTTATTCTTTATTTTTGCTTACATATTAAATGTGAAGTGAGAAGGAAGGGCTCCATGACTATCAACTGTAATGAAATTGACAATTTTCAATGTCCTCCACAACATTCAATGGACTCTGACCAGAAAGCATTCATACCATTCCGGTATTGGATTTGGATATACATCAAATTATCAGATTTTTCTCACTTGTGGTGTTTATTGGACATTTAATCTGTGCTACCGTACCTCAGATAGACCCTCTTTAGAGCACCCCACCTGTATCTTTTTCAGCATTCAAGTCCTTTGGTCCTTTCTACAACTATAATTCATGGCCTGTTTGGATTCCTAAACCGTAAACTTAGCCATAAATGTCAAAAGGCACACCCACCCACCCATACACTACGGAACGTATTGCCTTTGAGTGTAATCCATTTTGCTGATTTGGCATGATCTACATAAACTAATCTATAATTCCTTCTGACTGGATATCAAGACTGCTTTTAACATTTTGTTTGCTTGTTCTTTACATACCAAATAGCAACCACAATTGCTGCCATCGTCTACAAACCTGCCAAAAACTCAACTTTTATATCAACTAATAAGAGCATAAACACTCTACCTAGGTTGAATAACTTCGAAACAGAGGCTGGTAAACTTGAACGAAAACAAAAGGAGAGCAGAGAAAAACAATTTGCACAGATTAGTGACAATAAATGTAAATTTCATACACTCAAGGTTCGAGAACCTACTTTGATTCTGTTCTTTATGTCCTCTTCTCTTTCTCAGCGTTCAGCCTTCCTACCACTAGCTATGCTACCAGATGAGCTATCCTGGACACTGCGGGAAGAAGAACATCTACTTGAACAACTCCTTTCCATTATGGTGTTTTCCGCCCCTGCAGACTTTTGTGATTTTGCCTGTCCCGACGATAATTCCTGGAAAAAAAATAGTCAAAGAATAATTCCACAATGAATCTGATAGTTACTTCAAAATGGTTGCAAAAACTTCTTCATTTTCTGAAACAAATCAAAGAATCTACAGCTGACCTGATCTGATGCAGATCCAGGTGTCTTCAGTTCCAGGGCTGTTGTAATATTATTTGAATCCTCATTTTTATCAATCTTGCTCTCCCTAGATGACTTGTTTCGGGAATCCTGTTCGCCCGAGGCATTGGATCGACTTCCATGCTGCACGAATGGAGATAGATATTGGGTGGACTGCTGTTCCACCAAGGTGCTAGGATTTATATATGGAACAAAAGTCGAACATGGGTTAGAAATGACCCCTGGATTCTGATTTCCATAAAAGGGGTATGGCTGCATATGTGGATGCAAAGGAATTGATCCTGGAGGCATTGCCATTGGTACTGGAAATGGGTATGAAGGTGGGGCCATGACAACTGAGTGATCTATAGCTGTCCAGGGGTACATAGTCCTGAATCTCTGCTGATATTGAATGTTAAGGTTGTCAATGTCAGATCTAAGAGAAGCCTTCTCTTCTCTGAGATCATTTTTCTCCTGAGTCAACTGTTTTTTGAACAAAATATGCTGATTAGTTACAATGTTAAAGACTTCCGTTTGAAATTATTCATCAAATATGAAAGCAACAAAAAGAACACCTCACAAGATTCTTCAGTAAGCATAGCATGCTCAGCTTTAAGTTTGTTGACTTGTGATGTCAAATCCTTCAGTAATTGAATTGTATCAGCTAAAATGGTTGCTTTATCATTTTTGGGCCGGTCAGGATCTGCATTATTATAAAGATAATGAAAATGAATAAAAGGAGTTGGAAAACAGCCACAAACATGCAGCATACAAAAAGTTGCAGTACAACACACTCGGCAAAAACTTTAAAAGCAAGTGAGATAATATAACTCACTGATTTGAAAATTCTATCAAAAACTTACAAATATCCCAGTTACCAGAATCCCAAGCATAAACATAGTTAATAGATTCAACCATGATAACTAAAGTAATAAATTCCTGCTTCAGAGGATTCACCAATTAATCACCCTATATCATATGAGCATGCCAAATGACAAGTATGCTTCCGTAAGATCATTCTTTAAATGTTTCATTTAATAACTATTTTACATCTAGCTTTACATATTGGAGGGACCAAGGTGAGTCAACTAGGATAAGTACTTGTCATATAGCTACTCTATATAATTAGAGATTCTTTACCCAAAATCTCCCAACTCATACAAGCTTCAAAGTGGTCAGGAAATTAACATTTGCCTAGCTATTAACAATAGACAAGTCTTCTAAAACTCTATCAACTGGTGTTTCAAGCCACTGACATTTATTTTGGCTTAATAGATAGTTTACTACATGTGAAGCCATGAATATGTTTCAGACAAAACTTAAACAGCCATAAATAAATTAATAACATGTCAATTATGAATTAAGCTCATGAAACATGGATTTTTTGGTTGTTCTCTTTACTGAGCTACATAATTTGTTAACAATATACATGCATACAACACGTACATGCTATCTAGAACAGCATCATAGAAAAATGCATGAAGACATTCTATTCTACCTAAAACACTTCCCAACTCAACAAATTGCTCATTTAGTCGATCCCTCCTCAACTTCTCCCGGTCAGCCTTCTGAACCTTTCTTGCAGCTAGGCCATCCTTGATTTCCCCTTCAGCCCTTTGGCTGCAGTCAATTATACAAGGAAAACGTTATATAGGAATTTAATTAAAGGGTAATCCGTCAATTTTCTTATTCTAGCTTGCAATCTGGCAGAATAAAAGGCCTCATGCACACAATTTGCCAACTCAATTTGCAACCAAAAATTGCATAATACAAATGCACCCCCTTCTTAGACTATTAAATAACGCATTACTAAAGAGATATAAAATCCCAAAAACAATATTCCTATTGTATGTTGGAAGAGGTCCACAAATGAACCTGAGGACAGGAAATGGGATTCTCGATTAAAATTAAATAGACTAAAAATGTGCTCAGAACAATTTACTTGAGATCCACAAATGAACCTTTTGCACGCAAACAATGCACTCTTTTAAGCCTTCCTAGAACAACAAGAATTTGCAAAACTATTTCCAAATGGATTATTTTATCAATACAATAACAATTCAATTCTGTTATCAGCATCAAAATTACTGTGGCTAAATGCTTAATGCTAATCCTTCACTTCGAAAAATTTATTCACAATGCGTGCTTCAATTGTTACAAATCAATATTTCAATATTTCGAAATTAAAATACGACCATAAGCTGATTACAAAACAAAAGCTAAGGGTTAACTCTAGGTGCCTCATAGATGCCATAGACAATAAAGTAAAATAAAAATTATACAATTTCAGAAATTAATCAGATAAATTGAAAAGAAAAAAAAAAAAAAAACAGAAAGAAAAAGAACAGTTCATATTCAGGGAAAGCGACGCAAACCTTGAACTGGGTCGCGAGCTATTGGGCAGAAGGTGGGGATCCAAAGGGAGTTTACGAAATTCAGATGGGGATGGATTTGGGGGAATCGAAGCTTCATTTTTGATCCGATCCATTTATAGGGAACGTGTGGGATTTCCAAATAGTTCACCACTGAATTGCGCTGTGATTGCTACGAGAGCCTGCAAAAATCTTATCTGCTTCTGTAAAACAAACGTCGTCTTGAGCTTCCCAAACCTTTTGGCCGTAGCCTACCGGATTTACCGTTATTTTGATTCTGAACCGTTTTATCTGAAACAAACAGTCAAAAACATGGAGATTTTTTTCTTAATTTTTTTTTATTAATTGAAATTTTAAAAATGAATATTAAAAAAACTGTTTGTTTTTTTCTCAAAACATTTATATGAGTTCGAGTTTTTTTTTTAATCTCATTTTCTTTTTTAAAAATATATAAAAAATTCAAGTTAATTTTTTTTTAACAGCTAATTTGTAACGTATTACTCTGACAAAAAATATCAGTATCTACGATAAAGTAAAAAAAAATAAAAATATCAATTGATATATTAATAGAATACCAATATTAAAAAAATTTAAAAAAAAATTATGAAAATTAATAAAAAAGTAAACTTTTTCAATGAAACATCTTTATTTATTAAATATTTTATTAATTTAACTATATAAAATAAAAAAATAAAATAAAATATTATTATTAGGTGGTGAATTATTCATTGATTATAATATTAATATAAATACATAATTATTTAAATATGATGCAATACAACATAAAATTTCTTGATAGATAAAATTTTTATTCTAATATTGAAAGAAATATTGATCAAAAAACAGATCCTCCAAAGTTTTGCTTGTAATTATTAATATATCAACCATATTGACATAATATTACATATAATAATCAATAATACTATTGTTATTTTGTATACTAAAATTTATATTTTTTCTACGTGCAATGCTCCCATTGACAAAACTCATTCATGTTATACTATTAGTTTACTGTGCAGCAAATTGAAAAAAGTGTGGAAACAACTGAAAAACAAAAACAAAATGAAAATTATGTAAAAAATTAATTACAATTTGAAAATAAAAGAAAAATTATAATTAAAAAAATATTCATGTTGTAACTATATGTAATATTTAAAAGCATATATAATTTTTATATTTTAAAAAATTACCATAATATTTTTAAGATTCTAAAAACAATTAATAAATATTTTCAAAATTTCTTTAGAAATTATAAAAGATATTTTGAAATTTTCCATGAAAATGTTATCCAAATTATAAAGGATTCACATGAAATTTTAACAGAAATATCGTAAAAAATCAAAAAAATATTGAAAATTTCGACGAAAATTATAACCATAGGGAAATATCATTTTTATAGTATGAAAAAAATATAATATTTTTGATTTTTTAATCGTTGTAGCCCCAAGTTTCACAGGCCATAAGATTAATATGTTCTACATATTTTATAAAAAAAAAAGTATATTATCTATATTTTTGATAAACATAAGATAAATATTTATATAATCGATTTCTCTAAACTTATTTCTTTCCCTTTCCAATCAATTATTTTATTTTTATTTAGGGATATTATCACTTAAAGTCCCTAAACTGTATTGGGGTTTACAACTTCGTCCTAAAACGTTTTTTTGTCTCACTCTTGTCTTATACCTTGTGTTAGCTTGTCACTGTAACTCCTTTTCCAGGTTGCCATTCAATTTTGGGGTTAAAACCCACGTGTGAGTCAAGTGAGGCATTTTTTTAAGGTTAATGGCATCCTTTCACACCACCTGATGATGTGGCTTTAAGATGCTATCACAGTGCCTTTTTTATTCCACGTGGACTTCATAAAGTCAAATTGGGCAACACGGTAGCAGCTACTCGCAGCCACGCCAAGATAACAGACCGTAGCAGTTATTCTCCTCCCAAAAAATGCACCGCATCGTCTTCTATTAGGGCTAGGCGAGTGAGTAGTCAACTATTTCCCGACCAATTTGAATCCACCGTATTAGTTGTTTTCTCCCTAAAAAAGCAACGTATCAACTCCAGTTAGGGTTAGGCTAAGGTTGATTTGTTGTTACCATTTCCCCCTTTGTTTACGTAGCAATTTACCCAAAAAAAAATACAAAATCTGTCCAATTGGAATTTCAAATTGACTCATCGGTTCACATCGGCGAAGGAAATGCAATATCGACGCTTCGGTTCGGTTCGGACCTGAAGGAAAATATCGAAGAGGAAAATATTTGAGTACCAAAATGGAGCCATCTGATGATGATTCTGAGTTCCATGGTTATCGTTAATTTTCTGACTTTTTATAGTTTAGGGTTTTGAATGTTTTTTTATGTTTGAGAATGTTTTTTTATGATTATAATTTACAAATTCATGGGCATAGTATTTTTTTTTATTTGTTTGCATTGATTTTAGGTTTGAATATTTACAAATTCGTGTTTGTTATGTACTTTTGAATTGTTTTTGTGTGGTCCATTGCTTTTGCGTTGAATATTTGTAGTTTATAGTGTTGGAAAATATTTTTAATTTGTGTGGTCTACTACATTAATAGAGAAGTTCATATTTCTGTATTGTTTGCTATTTACTTTCGAATTGTTTTTGTGTGGTCCACTGGTTTGTGCTAAAGACTTACAGATTCACATTTTGATAGGGAAGTTTAGATGATGATTTGCATTTTGATAAATATGTGGTAGACATGAATGTTGAATGGGCTGGCTTAAATGACAGAGGGACATTGGGGGAGGATGGTGATGTAGGAGGAGGTGATGACAATTCTAATTTTGAGTATGATGAGGAACATCTTAGGAGTGTGTAGTTCGGACAGTGAGAATGATGAAGCAAGGGACAAATCCCATTTAGAATTCATTCCTGAAGTGGACATGAAGGACCCACAGTTTAAGCTTGGTATGAGATTTGCAAGTGTTCATGATGTTAGGAAAGCAGTTAAGGAACATGGCATAAAGGAACATCGGGTTATTCAGTTTCTGAAGAACGACGTAGTGAGAGTAAAGGCAGTTTGCACTAAAACTAGGTGTCCTTGGTTTTTTTATGATGCGGTCGAGAAGGATGGTTTGACATTTCAAGTGAAATGTTTCATTGGTGTGCATAAATGCAGTATGGATTATGAGGGAGTTAAGGTTACCTCAAAGTGGCTTGCGGAAAAGTTTTTAAATGAGTTTAGGTCAAACCCGAAGTGGAAATGGGGCCCATTCTATGACACTGTGAAAGCACGGTGTGCATTCACACCAAGTAGACATCAATTCTATAGGGCATGGCATATGGCTCTTAGAATCATACATGACTCATACAAAAAACAATATGAGATGATTTTGGATTACTGCGAGGAGTTAAGAGAAGCAATGTGGAAATTTTGTTTTTGTGAAAAGTGAATTGTGAGGTGAAGTAAGTGTATTTCAGAGAGTATAAATTTGCCTTGGAGCTTGTAAGACTGGTTTTTTGGAGAGTTACAAACCTCTAGTTGGCCTTGATGCTTGTCACATTAAAGGCCAACATGAAGGACAGTTGCTGTCAGTTGTGGGCATAGATCCTGATAATGCAATGTATCCGATTGCATTTGCTTTAGCAGAGGTAGAAAACACAAATAGTTGGACATGGTTCCTAGATCTTCTTATCCAAGATTTAGGAATAGTAAACCAACATGGGTGGACCTTTATCTCGGATAAACAAAAAGGTTTAGTAAATGCATTGGAGAATCTATTGCCGGAGGCAGAACACAAACATTGTGTTAGACATTTGTACAATAATTTCTTATTGCAGCACAAGGCAATGACCTTAAAACTGAAGTTATGGGCTGCTACAAGAGCTACAATTGTCCCTAGGTTTCGTGCCGAGATGGCATCACTGAAGAAGATGTCTTCATCTGCTTTTGAATGGTTGAATGGAAAAGATCCTAGACATTGAAGTAGGTCGCATTTCAAAATCATTCTGATTTGTTATCTGTTGCTGAATAATCTATGTGAGTCTTTTAATTTCTCAATTTTGCATGCTAGAGACAAGCCTATAATTTTTCTTTTGGAGGCAGTGAGATGTTATCTTATGAATAGGATGAGGAAAAAAAAAGAATCTGTGGCAAAATGGATGGGAGATATTGGACCGAGAGTTATCAAATTGTTTGACAAATCCATATTGGAAGCAAAGATGTGTATGGCTGACTAGGCAAGGGAAATGATGTTCCAGGTCAGAGTTGTGGATGGAGTACAGTTTGTGGTGGATTTGAGAGGAAATACATGTTCCTGTAGGCGATGAGATCTGAGTGGTCTTTCTTGTATGCATGCCATATGTGTTATCTCATCTAGGGACATGGATCCAATGGATTTTGTGGATCCATGTTATAAGAAGGAAGCATTCATTAAGGCATACAAACCTATAGTTAGCCTAGTGAATGGCCCAAACTTATGGGAAAAGTCTAATATGACACCATTGGAACCACCCAAGTTTCGGAGGCAGCCTGGTAGACCAAAGAGAAACAGAAGAAGATATACAGATGAAGTACCAACAACTAAGTTGAGAAAAGTTGGTGTAGTTATGACATGTAGCAGATGTGGAATTATAGGGCACAATGCAAGATGCTGCAGGGCAGCAACTATCCAACAAGCTGGGCAGCCATCTAGCCAGCCAGCTGGACAAACACAGGTGAGAGATGTCCAATTTTTTTTTTTACAAAAATAATTATTAACAAACTTGCTCATAATAACTAATATTTAATTTGTTGCAGAATCAATCGAAGAATAAGAGGACAAAGAAAAGGTCAAGAAAACACAAAAATTCAAAAAAGAATACAGAAGCAGGGACATCACAACAAAGGCTGACAGTATGCCAATCTGAGCAGCCAGATAGCCAATTAACTTCATCTTGATATGCTTTTAAATGGTTTTTTTTTTCTTAGTTATGGTATGTATTACCAATATGTATTTTGACACATGATGCATGTATGAATCCCATATGTACAATGTGATCTAGAGGAACATGTATCGATTTTTTTGTAGTTAGTTTTTTGTTTGTTGTATAAATGCATATGTATTTGGAACAACCCCAGACTTTGTAGCACTAAGCAATTTGAGTACTTGCAGCTCATAAATGTATATGAAATGTATTGATATTTTTTATGTGCAAACATTTTTTTGGAATCCAAATCAATTGTGTCTAGGTGTGCATTAAGTTCAAAGTGGCTTCATCCATTTGAAATCAAAACTTCAATTGTGTGTGTAAAACTAGTTTCAATTTTGGAATGACTATTATAAACCAAACCAAATACTTCGGACGAAAGTGAGACAAAAAGTAACATCATTTATATAACATTCAAATTGTTTCATCACTTATACATGTACATGAAAACACAAAAAAGTCTAATACATTTTACATATGCACATCAAAAAACCAGTGGGTCTAACACTTGTATATTAGTTGAAATTTACAGTCTCACACTTGCATTACTAAATCCCTTATTAACAGACATCACATTCTCAAAATTTCTCTTTACATTGATGCTAGCTCACACTTATATTGTAACAGCACAGTACACATATCACCAAACAAACAAATAACAAACACTAATATTTTACGAAGCTTGCAATTATTTTCTTCCAATTTTGACATGCCTTGTAATAAGCCCGGAATAATTTGTGATGACCAGTCACACATTGGTGGGTCATACCATTCAAAGAAACTACATCCCTGATTTTTTTGTCTTGCATTTAAAGCAAACATAAAATCTATTTATCAATGCCACACAAAACACAAATTCATGCCAATTTGGGTTTGCACTAAAATCCATTAGCTATTGTTATCAAATCTGACAAATTTGTTTGGCATTAAAAGAATTTCACAGAATGTTAAAAAACAACAAGTAACAATTTTATCTATCATTCAACATGTATCTGAAAGTTTAACACTAAATCTCACTAATTGTTGATACCAACTCTGATAAATTTGTTGGCCACTTCTCAAAGAAATTAAGACAACTAGTTTATTGAGACAATGAACAAAAGTCTAATCGTGTATTTTGCGCAGCCATGAAACCTCATGCTCAAATTCTTGCATGTCCACGAGGTTTTTCCGATGGATGGCTTCCCACAATTGCACAACATCAGCTGAGAATCCATGCTTAAATGATCTTTTATTCCATCATTCGCCGGACTCAAACTGCCACCAACCCCTTCTCCCTTCCCCAAACTCGCACTGTCACCAGCGACTATTGCCTTCACCGAAGCAAACACCTTAGGACAAGCTAGAATACAAATCGAGGAAAAAATAAACCCAGCAATCGAAGAGCAATCGAAGAACAAAAATCGAACCAATCAAAGAAAAATAGTGGCTTGTGGAAAAAATGGAAGCAAATAAAGCAATGGATGATTGAAAAGGAAGGGGAAGGGAAACAGCACCCCTATATGAAGTCCACGTGGAATAAAAAAGCCACCGTGACAGTAGTTTACAGCCACATCATCATGTGGTGTGAAATGACACCATTAACCCTAAAAAAATGCCTCACGTGACTCACACTTGGGTTTAAATGCCAAAATTGAACAAAAACCTGGAAAAGGAGTTACGGTGACAAGCTAACACAAGTTATAGGACGAAAGTGAGACAAAAATAATTTTTGGGACGAAGTTGTAAAATCCGATATAGTTTAGGGACTTTAAGTGATAATATCCCTTTTTATTTATTACAAAAATACATGTTTCTAAAATTTACTATAATTAACTTTTCTTTGATACAACAATCAAAATGTTATAATATCTATTTTTTTAGAAAATAAAATTAATCAAACTCTAAAATGCACAGCTGGATAATATAATTTTAGAGTTTATTTGCTTACAAATTGATAATATTATGTAGACTTGGCAACTTGTCGTGTTAGTGTCGTGTAGTATTCGTATTCGTATCAAAATTTTCTCATTCAAATCTGATTTGTTAAGCTTTCATGTTGAAATATGTAAACTCAAACTCGTTCATAAAATTATCGTGTAACCCGTTATCCAACTCGTTAACATGTTAACTTATTTTCAAAAATATTTTAGAAAAATGAAAATATATTTGATTTATAATTCATAGTCTATAATAAAAAATAATGAAACACAGATAAACATAAATATTTGTATATTTTTATAAATTAAAAATAAAAACTAAAACAACATACTTAATACATGTTAAAAAATAACAAACCACACAAACGTAATACTTAAATTCTTCTACAAATGAATAATAAAAAGCTAAACAATATTATTTGAAATAACAATAATACATAAATATATTCAATTTCAATCACATTTTCATTTTTCGCATAGACAATTCGATGCATATGACATTTTCAACCATAATGAGCACAACCTCAAAGGCAAAACATCTAAAAAAAAGTTAAATTGTATATTATTGTCCAAATTGATATAGAAAAATTAAATAATGCATACCACTCAAATTTCAATATCTCTAATCATCACTAGAAAATGTGTTAGAACATTGTCATAATTTAGCTTGTTCAACACTCGATGTAATGACATCTTTTGTAAATTCTTCTAAATTAATAACATCATCTAAACTGAATATATAATAAAATTAAAAATATTCATGTTAAAAAATATTAATATATATATGTAAATATAAATTACTTCCCTTTCCGAAAAATCAATATCTTGTACATAATAAAGCTGGTACTACATCTAGCTTTATTAGTAAATTAAATTTTTTTATTAATAAATTATTAAAATGCCATTAATGACTAATGGGCCTTTAATGAGTCATCGAGTTTTTGCGGGTCAACTTGTTAAGATCCATTAAGATAACCGGTTGATCTGTTATCAACCAAACCCGTTTCAGACAAACCCGAACCCATAAAAAATGTTTGTGTTCGTGCTATATTAACGGATTATGTTGAAATTTGTCAGGTATAATATTATGTTTCATTATATAATTGTATTATTTAAGTTAACATTTTTTTTTATGAATGAAATTATTATTTAAGTGACATTCCATTTGATTTATATACTTATTTATATCTCAATGGCATGCTTTCAATAAAATACAATATTAAAGGAGGAAACATAACAACATAATGTTCCAAAAATTAGCATTTGAGGGTGTAGCTTAGTGGTAGGAGTCAGCGGAGCATTCACACTTGCGAGTACGGTAGTTGAAGTTCGAGTCTTGGTAGCCCCATTTGGACTCAAGTACTCCTCTCCGCTGCTACAGCACGAGGAAGAAAAAGTTTCCAGTGACATGGACCCTAGATAACTCCATACCTACCAGTAGGTTCTTTTTTATTTAGGAAAAAAATAATGTTCCAAAAATTAAATTAATTCACAGTAATAAAAAATTAGTTTATAATCAAATAAGCTTATTAGAAAATTCTTTAGAAGCTAGAAAACAAGTTATGCTTGATAAATTAAAAATAAAAAGTTTAAATGCATTTTAGTACCTTCTAAAATTTTGAGGGTTGATAAAAAAAAATTTTGAAAATTGATAGAATTTGTCAATTTTAACAAAATTGGATAAATATGTAATTTTTTTTGTCAATTTCAATTACATTGGATAAATATGTAACTTTTTTCAATTTAAAAAATTTTAATTGTACAAATTAATTATAAAAATATATAATTGAACAAATTCAATTTTAGACCAATTAAAATAAACAATTAAACATTCACCTATTATCCATAAGAAAAGACAAATAATTAATACAACCGACATATAATATAGATTAGCAAAAAGAAAATAAATAAATAGTCTCGAAAAAAAAAAATAAAAGGAAAAAACTTGAATAAATTTGTAGAAAAAATTTGCAGTTTTCGTTGAATCGCGCGAGGGAGGAAGAGACAGAGAAAAAGCGAGGAAAGATGTCGGGAATGGGAGACGGGTACGTGGGCACGTCCCAAGACGCCGTGAGGATCCGAAGGCTTGAGAAGCAAAGAGAAGCGGAGCGCCAGAAAATCCAAGAGCTCAAGACCAAGTCCGCCTCCTCTAAGGACGAGCCCGGTCTCCTTCAATTCGGCTCCAGTACCTCCGAGGTATATCATTTAGGGTTTCTTGCTCATATTTTCCTGGCTTTAGCAATCTTAGGGTTTCGTTTTCGCTCTTTTTCTGTCTCACTAAGTGTTTGGATGCTAAAAAACCAGAGGGAAATGATTTATATATATATTTCCTTGGGTTGTTTGCTTATTGAATTGTTTTTCGGCATTGGGTATTTCAGATCCTTGAGACCGCGTTTAAGAAGGAGACTGTTGGTTTGGTTACAAGGGAAGAATATGTTGAGAAGGTAATTTACTATTCAATACGCTAGTTTCTTTTTTTCTTCCGAGCTCTTTTGTAATGAAAGCATTAGGTTTTTAATGGTGGTTTTTGTCGATATGTATTGTAGAGAGTTAATATTCGGACCAAAATCGAGGAGGAAGAGAAAGAGAAGCTTCAGAAGCTACAGCAAGAGTGAGTATTTGAAACATGGCACTTTCAGTTTGTGAACATGGTTGTTTTTTATTTTATTTTTCTATGCAAATGTGTTTAATTTGTTTATTTCAGGTGTTAGTTGGTGATAGTTAGAGTTTGTTAGGCATTTAAACTAACAGCAAAGTTAACGGGGGGAAAAATATAAAAATTAAACCGAACACAACTTCAAATTAACTCTTAAGTTAGCAAATTACATACAATTAGGCACGCAAAAAAAATAATAAACCACATTATGAAACGAAACTTAAATTTGTGAAATTAAGTGCTTGATTTAATTCTTATATTTCTTTTGGTGTTCGATTTTTATATTCTGCTGCTCCTCATTATATCAGGGAGGAGGAGCTACAGTTGCAAAAGCGTAAAAAGAGGAAGATAAAGGGGAATTCTCGTTTGTCATTCACTGATGACGTTGAGAATGGAAGTGAAGAGGAAGATGCAGAAAAGAGTAAGAGCTTTTGTTTTCTGCATTTCTGAATTATTTTAATAATTCCCATATGGTAGTTTGTATATACAGTGATATTCTCTTTTACTCTGGACCATCTTGATGTCGGTTGAATTATATCCTCTATTCAGCACCATATAATGTTCTATCAAACTCTAAAAATTTGTAGATTATATAAAGCACCTTTTTCAACTGTCATGTCCATTTGCTATATATCTGGTGCATTTAAGTTTTAATCTGTAATCTATCTCCAAAACGATCAAAGCCTACCATTTTCTGAGTTACAATAGTATCTTGACTTCATTCAGAGTTTTGAAAAGAAATTGGCATGCATGCATGTGAATGAAAAGGTGTAATGATAGTTTCTATTGAGTATGTATAAATACGATTGAATATGTGGTGGAGGGTACGTAAGTTGAAATTTGACAGTGATAACATTATTTCTGTGAAACTTCTGTATCAATAAATTATTTGACAGTTACCGATAATTCAGTATTTACAATTATATTGATACCCTATGTTGGAAACATCATTGCTGATTCTCTATTTTTTCATATTAACCAAGTAGTTTCTCTAATGATTTCTAGCAGAAAGTACAGACACAGCTAAATTACGGAGTGGAAAATTTGGCAAAGACCCCACAGTGGAAACCAGCTTTTTGCCAGACAGGTGATGTATCTATCCCTCTCTTACTTCTCTCTCTCTACTATTGTGTTATTGGGACTAACGTGTGAGTAGGGTTGATGAGGATGCTGTTTCAGTGAGCGCGAGGCCGAGGAACAAGCTGAGCGCGAAAGGTTACGGAGACAATGGCAACTTGAGCAGGAGCTGATACGAAGTAATTCTGCATTCCTATCTCAGTTCTTATTACAATGTGAGAAAAAAAAATTGTGATTTTAACTTTATCCTTTAATTTCAGATGAGCCACTTGAAATTACTTACAGCTATTGGGATGGAGCAGGCCATAGGCGAGTGATCCAGGCTAGTGAAAACTTCCTTATGTGTTTTTTTGATTCTCATTATTTTTAATTGTTTACAATATTTTTGGGTAAATATTATTGTTTTCAATATTAAGTGCTTAATTAATTTATCTTTACATTCTCTTGACTCTTCCAGGCACGGAAGGGTGATACCATTGGAGAGTTTCTTAGAGCTGTTCAGCAACAACTTGCACCTGAGTTTCGAGAGATTCGGACAACCTCTGTGGAGAATTTGCTTTATGTGAAAGAAGATCTTATCATTCCACATGTAAGATAATTCTGAACCCCAAAAAAATGCAATTCTGGATTAAGCAGCATTGTAATTCTGCTAACTAAATTAGTAACACTTGTTTTATTTGGAATTACAGCAGCATAGTTTCTATGAGTTGATTGTTAATAAGGCTAGGGGGAAAAGTGGGCCGGTATTGTTCTCTCTCTCTCTCTCCNCCCCCCCCCCCCCCCCCCTATCTCTCTCTCTTCCTCCTTTCCTTCCCTCCTCTCTGTAAAGTGCTACTATACAGAGAATTTTATTCTTATGCACTCTCTTTCTAAACTGAACTTATTAATGTAAAAAAGTATTATGGGCTGCACTCAGTAATAGGTTATTTATTATCGTTTTTTGTCATGCACAGCTATTTCACTTTGATGTGCACGAGGATGTACGGACAATTGCTGATGCAACAATAGAGAAGGATGAGGTATATTCTCTTTCATTTTTCATTATCTTACTATTCCATTATTGGTACTTATTTACTTAAATATTGCAAATGGAAAATTGGAGCCCAAGCTCGAACAGCTAAAATTAACTATATGATTTGCAATAGATTCATCTGGGGCGTTACTAAGATTGGGTAACAGGTAGTACTGATTCAAGTTTTACTTAACAGGTGTACCCACTAAAGTTGGTGTTATTATCATAGGGGATTCTTTATTTTTTTCCTTTTTGTCCAATTACTATTATAAATATTCTCTTAATAGGTGTGCCCACTGAAGTTGGTGTTATTATCATAGGGGATTCTTTATTTTTTTCCTTTTTGTCCATTTACTATTATAATATTCTCTCATTTTGCATTATCCAATGTTGGTGTTTTCTGTGAAGTATTTTCGATTGAGCTACTGCCAAATTTAATTTTGTGCACCGTTACATCTGTCTGCTTGTTTGCACAGATGTAAACAAACTTTCTCAAAAAGTGCATAATTGCATATGTCCCAACACTTTTTTTGGTTAAGTTTCCAGGTTTTATCTTGTCTCAAAATGCTACTATTGTAGATTATACTGGTTTCCACTGTTAATTATGACAATGTGGTGTCTGCCATAAATTTTAGCTTGCCTGGTCAAGCCAAGCCTCATATTATTTAAGCTTGATGTGGGGAATGTACAATCTAGGAGAGTTAAATATGAGCTGAGTTCGATTGGTAGAAGGACCTTATATAGCTTTCCTTCTTGAAAAAGCTGGAATTAGAATTTCCTGTCAGTTGACATATATTGGAAGTATTAATATTTGTGATGTCACATTGGCAATTGTTTATTTTAGTTGACAATGGATTATGTTCTTTATTTTCTTTTTTGCCAGTCTCATGCTGGAAAGGTTGTTGAAAGGCATTGGTATGAGAAGAACAAGCATATTTTCCCTGCTTCAAGATGGGAGGTGAGCATTTCTCTCTCTCTCTCCCCCCAACATCCACACACACCAAACTAATTGGCATAATGACTGTGTAAGAATATAAACTAATATTGGTCAATAGCTTGAAAGATCTAATATTGTTCAATATCTTGAAAGATCTTTGGGAGAAGTCTGGTTCTTTAATATGTTGGTATCAATAGTAATTCATATTCAAACTGCGCCTAGAACTTTCCAAAATTAGGTTTCATTTCTTGTACAAGGATGTGTCTGAATATAAATTAGTACTGATTGAAATACTAAACAATTTAAGCTCTTGAAAATAGTATTAATTTACGGAGTTGTTCTTATAAAGAGTGTTATTAGGGTTTTTCTTAAACTGCTATTAAATTCGGCATGTATAAATTAAAATAGTGACAATTACCTGAGAATGCTAGTATATACTGTATTGGTTGATATATTGCTGTGGCAGTGCTTCCTTCTGATGTTTTCTAATATACTCACTTTATGCTTCATCAATTGCAGATATATGACCCAACTAGGAAATGGGAACGTTACACCATTCACGGCGACTGATTAAGCATAACAAACGTGATGTTGTCGAAGCTGGTGCCTTGATTTTTATCGCTCAGAGAGTGTTGGTTATTGGACTTCTACAATGTAACTTGCGGATAATGGAACAATGTGAAGTAATAGATTATCAGACTTGCTTGAAAAGTTTTGATTCTTTTGAATGGAACTTTTATCTTCAATTTTCTGCTATTTATAATGCTTTCTTTTTAGGTCTAAATGATTATAGAAAATTTAGAAAATGCTCGAGTAGAAGGAATGGATATGTTTCCCATATATTCGATAAGGAGGAGGAATGGATCTCTACCTCTCTTGTCCTTTAGGAGAGGTTGGGTGTTTCAAATTGATTTGTACTTGCACTAGGCAAAAAGGAAGATACCAAAATAAAATAAAATATAAAAGTGAGACAGCGCAAGTCCAGACAACATTGTGGTCAGAAAGTTTGTGCCAATGTGAATTTTGGGTACTGCCAAGATGGGCTGTTGCCTTTGTTATGATTATTATAATTTTTTGCTGTGAGTTAATAATATGAAATAATAATCATAATTATTATTAATCAGTGCTGTTTAACACTATTTATGGAAAACCCATAGAGAATATAACCAATTTTATGCTGGAGAAACATGGGAAATGTCCTCCATGATGTCATGGCTTTGAGTTTTTGCTATATTTTGAATTTGTAAAACCGAGTCATTGACTTGATGCATGAACTATTGTATATTATCCTGAACTTGGTTTGGATCTTATTAACCCAATTTTATAAACAGAGTTACAGTGAGTATTATTGGTTGAAAAATTAATATAATTTAAACATGGATAAATAATTTTAAATTTTTTAAAAGATAAATGATATTAAATGTAAACTGATAAGATAATAGTGTTTTATTTTATCACATTAATTGATAAAAAAGTTAGTAATATTTTGAAAGCAGCTAACTTTTAAAATTTAATTTTTTAAATTTATGATAATATATATGCAGTATTTATATATATATATATGTAATTACTATTATAATTTTAATTTAAAATATTTTTTTTATAATAGTTAAATAAAAATATAATAATAATTATATATTCGCTGAAAATATATTATTAAGTCAAATTTCATAGCAAATTAATTTTTTTAAAATCGGTCTTTCGCTGGAAAATAGTAATATAAAAATAAATAAGCAAGGACAAAAGGCAAAAAATTTTCTTTTAATTGTGTTTTTTCCCCTAAATAGTTGTGTATTTTTTTTTTCTTATTTTGGAAGTGGGAAAAAGCTGTAAAAAATATAATTACAAAGGTCTGTATCTCAAATTTTTCCTAGCTTCTTTTTTTTTTTTTTTAAAGTTAAAAGGACGGAAGATAGGAATAGGTGGGGTTCGATAAAACGAATCGTTTAACTCGTTTGAGCCGTGAAGGAAATTTTCAGCTTTTTCCAACAATTTTCCGAGCACAATAAATATAAGATTTTCTCTGTTTTGACCCGAGAATCCAAAGCTCTCGGTCTGCGCTAGGCGTCTGTGTTGAAGCCCCTCGCATTTCTCACTGGTTAAATTTTCCGAAGACGAAATAGACCAAAAACGGCCACCTTGGAGCTTTCAAACGTGGCGATGAAGCAGATTCGGGTTTTCCTCCTCGCTCTTCTCCTCCTCGCGTCCCCTTTCCTTCAAGGTTTCTTTTGCTCAATTCTCAGATCTAGATCTGTTTAGACGCCTATAACATCTACTTGTATATTACCTGTATATCTAAGTAATCAATTGAATTTCTTTTGTTAATTTGCAATTTTTGTTGTTGCTATTCTTCAGCTTTAGTCTGTTGCATGCATGCTTGTCTGGTACGATCGTTTTGATCTATGAAGAATAATATCTGATTCTATTGTTTTGCTATGTTTTCTATGTGATATAAGATCATTTTGTTATAGTTATTAATCTTTTTCTTGTTGGGAGAATGGGGTTGCGTTGTTTAGGTTCGATTTTATCGTGCATGTGCGAAAGCCAAATGGAAATTGATAGTAACAACATCGGTTTGTAAACATTTGATAAGTAATTTCGATTTTTTTAAAGCGCCACTTTTTGTTTATTTATCCAGTTAAACTATAGATAAGTAGGCATTAGATAAGCTCAAATGCTTTTATGCTTTTTAGTTGAGTTTCTGACTACAGGCTGCTAGCTTGTTTTGATATTCAACTTCTAAAGTTTCTCTGGGATAAGATGAATCTAAGTTGGGTTTGAAGTCCATATAAAAAAATAATAAAGAAAAATTAAATTGTGTTTCTCTAGCCTGTAACTTGAACTTATGTTGGTTTTGTTTTTTTAGTTGCTAGGGGTCAATCCGAATCAGATGTGGAAGCATCTGATGCTGTAGAAGAAAACAGTGATCTTGGGATTGTTGGTGAGGACGTCCAAGACTATGGTGATGAAAATTTTAGCCCAGCTCCAGGAGTTGATACAGTCTGCATTTTCCCAAAGAATAGTGGAAAAGGTGAAGGATTTTTAAACGACAGATTTCTTCTTTAAGGTATAAGAGGTATTTTTTTAAGCTGATTTCTTTTCTTTTTACAGTGATTGCGGCTGGAGAAGAAAGTGAGTTGCTAGTTGGAATGAAAAATGATGGTAAGGAAAGTAAAAGGATTTAATGTTGCTACTGCCTTTTTCTTTTTTGGAGTGCAATTGATGTTATGTGCTTATTGTCTTGGTTTATGGTTGTTCTGGTTGTAACGTTATTAGGACTTTTTGTCCTTAATTTTGTCCTTCTGAAAGGCAAAAATATATTCTTATTTTGCATGGGGTACTTTTCCATTTTATTTTTATCTATTCCTATTGTTAGGAGCCCTAGGTTAATTGCTTCGTTGGATGGATAAAACAGGTGATTCAAGCTTGAACATAGTTGCAATTAAAGCCAGCGTTCATCTACCCTTTGATCACAATCTGCTTGTTCAAAATCTATCTGCACAGGTAAGCTCTTAGTATGCCCAAATTTGTATGCTTAGTTTATATCAAGGATTAGCTATTATTGGATCTTGCTTTGTGTGAATGTTAGAAAATATTTTCACATCATAATGGTCCAGTATTTTGGGAGTCCGATATTTTATATATATATATATATATATTCTATTTTTCATATATATATATATATATTATTTTCTTCACACAAACTTCTTATTTGACTCTTTGAATCATGGGTATTAGAATTTATTTTGTGCTTCCTGATAACTTAGCCTTAGAAATTTGTCCAAAACTATTTTAAAACAGGTTTTCTGCATATCCATGTTCTATATGAGTTATATTCTACAAATTTCAAAGTTCAAACAAGTTTCGATTGTTATGCTACCCCAAACTTTGATGGGATTTGCATTATTGAGTTAGCAAAGGTTATCCATCAATGCCCAACTGCTCTGGGAAATCAGTCCTTCATATCTTGGGTAAATATGGCCTATGAGCAAAAGTTAACTGCAGCTCTATAAATATTATCAAAGGGACCCGAAACGCTGGAAATATGCAGTTTGATGGATAGTCCCAACCGATATGGTTTAAATGTGGGTAAAGTGGAATCTTTCACATAGTTAAATATGGGCTACAGATTAGACCCTTCTCTTGGTACTTTCCTAGTACACCAAGGTCCCGAGGGGGTAGTTCATGACTTGCCCAGTCCCATATTGGACATGCAGAAGGGTGATTTTTTGGTATTCAATTGGAGACTTTGAGTCTAAATGTGCTAGCACTTTAAGGTGAGGCTGAGCCATTATGCTTCTGCTTGGCAGCTCTTCTAGTACCAAGGAATTCCTATCATGCGATAAATGCTTTGCTGAATTTTATATTTGATGAATGCTCTACATTCTCAATGGATTTCATAGCTCAATTGAGAACATTGAGAACATGGAAAGTTATTTTTCTAATGTAAAAGATTCTTGTAGTACCTGCATGTGTAAACCTTGAGCTGATAATTGAAAAGAAAATGTATTCAAGACACTATTGAGAAATATAATAATGCTGTTTGGAAGTGATGTTCACATGTTTCATAACCAAAATTCAGTTTTCCATTCAGTTAAACGCATACTGTTGTTGTTGCTTGTTGATATGTTCATTAATATTTAGTGCTCTCTTGAATCTATTTACCCTTGTTTTGCTGTATGTGTGTCTATTATGTGTATGTCCTGTCTGTGTTTGTATATTTCTACTGACATGAGTTGCATTGAAATTGCTTTGCCTTTGTTTTTCTTGGTCGATTTTGTTTACGATCTTCTTATTAACACTTGGTGTTCTAGGCCTTTAACAATGCCTCAGTGCCTGCTTCAGCTCAGGCTACTTTCCCCTACATATTTGCTGTCAGCAAGTACTTGCAGGTACATAGCATTACATTGTCGGTTATATGCGTTCTTATATATTAAATCCTAAAATCATTCCTACATGCATTCTTTCTTACACTCCCATGTGTATTGTTTCTTACTTCTCGGTTTGCATGTATCAATAAAAGGTCTTTAGATTGATCTTAAGCATTTTGTTCATATCCTGCAGCCTGGAACTTTTGATCTTGTGGGTACCATTGTGTATGAGATAGACCAGAATCCCTATCAGAGCACCTTCTATAATGGTACTATTGAAGTTGTCGAGGCTGGTGGATTCCTCAGCATTGAGTCTGTTTTCCTTGTTACGCTTGGAACTGCTCTTCTTGTTCTCCTTGCATTATGGATTCATGGTCAAATACAGCACCTCTCCAAGGTACTAATGTTTCTTGTGGTAGTTGCTCCAATTTACTGAGGTTGTTATACAAGACTTATGAAAATAAGCATTAACCATCTTCATAAATCAAGTGTTGCAATTTCCTGTCTTGTACTGATTTTGTTCCACTACATACGTCATTGTCATGTACTTTTCCTCATAATATGTAGATGTAATTTTGTGGAGGCATATTCCATGTTTAACAGATAGACTATATTCAAGATTATATGCCAAGATGGGAAAGCTACATGTCTAAATGACAATGTAGATTTGATTATAAGAATATATTGCCATTTATTTTCTTCAGCTTTTACATTGAAATGTTTGATTGCTGTGTGCGCACACATGATAGAGAATTCGAGAGAGGGCGTAAGGGACTGAAGGAGGGATATTAATCTTTAAGTTGTGGGGTATTTAGTTTGGAAAGAAGGCAAACAACTTATTTGAATTTTTCTTACTTTGATCTTAGGCTAACTATTTATATTTATTTCTATATTTGTTTGCTTTCTTCATAAATGGTTCTAACCTGTAGGCATGTGTTTATTAGAAAACCAAGAGAGCTCCCAAGGTGGAAGTTGGAACCAGAACTACTGATGCCTCAATGGATGAGTGGCTTCAGGTGTGTAATTGATACTCAGTCATTGCTTTTATAATTTACCCTCAAATTGTTAATTTGTGGACTCTTCAGTCATTTCATTGAATTTTGTTTTCTTTTTTAATATGTTAAATATCCCTGGTTGTGCTTTCATCCAATTCTTCATTTTGTTGCTTTTTAATTTTGAATGGGCGATCATCTGTTGATGTAGAGCTTAAAGTCAACCATTAGTATTTCTGCTGAGAATCTGACTAGGGTTGTTCATGAACTGGACCTACATCCATGATAATACCTGTTTTAATTGCTTTCTAAGCATAACTGGATTGAATTGGTTGTTACCCAATTCGATTGTTGGTGATGGAAACATGATCTTAGTTGAGAAGTTCGCACCCTTTCCCCACACCCCCTCTTCCGCCCTCTCTCTCTTTTACCTCTATTTCTCTCTATATGTGTGTGTATTTGCATACATTGTAGAACCTTTCCACCTTCACCCTGTTTTTGCATTCTATCCATCAAGAATCTTTCAGCCTCAACCTCACTTATCCAATCACTCTTGGCTCCGCATTTCTCTTCTCTATTACTAGTTACTGCCTAAGTTTCTCCTTTCAATTTGAGAAGTTTTCATCTTGTGGAACATTTTTTTCTTCAGATGAAATAGTGAGCCGAATTACATTCATTTATATGTTTATTATTTTCAACTTTTTAGGTTCCCTTACTGTCTGAACTCGTACAATTTTTACTTAATTATGGAAGGCCTTTGGGGGGGTGTGGAAACTTATGATTTGAAAAGTATCTTTCATATTCAGTTCTTTAATATTTCTACAAAATAAAATTCTGTAGAGTTTCATTTGCCTTTACTTTTCCCTTTTTCCTTTCTTTAACCAATAATGCTCAAACAGATCCCTATGCCAATCATGACTTGGTTCATCCTATTTCACCTCTATTTTTTAATCTCTTTAGTTTCTGAAATTTACACCTCGATAATGTTGGTATGGACCTACCCTGTTAACCTCCTATTGAGAGCTGTTTCTGACATGTTATGTATCTATATCCTATTTTGATGCCCAGGGAACTGCATATAACCAGTCACTCTCCAGCAAGTCAAAGAAGAAGAAGTAGATAAAAGTCATCGTCAGTTTAGCTGCACAAGATATACAACGAAGTCAGACTCTTTGTAACTCATGCTAGGGATTTGGAGATTTAGAGAGAGGCCAAAAGTCGAACTAATTTTGCAAATTAGACCTGGAAAAGACCTACCTTGCTGTTGTAGCATGTGGAAGAAATTTTTACATTATCAATTTCTTGATTATGAAGTTGAGCTTTTTGAAATTAAATTAACACATCTAAGTTAGGAGGTTACATTTTTCCTGAAACTAAAAAATTTTCCCTTTCAGACTTCTCGTGCTCTTTATTGATTTTTATGTTTTTTTCTCTCGACGACTTTTCTGAATGAGTATGGAGTCTTCTATGCAGTAATTTAGATGGAAATGACTGACGGATTACGTATGCTGCATAGACTAAGGTAATGCAAAATTATGATTACTCTCACTAAATCATGCATTTGAGATCTTTTCCAAGGCAGATGGTTGGGTGTATTATGACAGAGAGGATTTTATATCTTTTTAATTTCCTGTCAAAATGAGAATCCTTCTCGACTCTTGAGCATTTATGGATAATGAGGTTATTGAAAGCCATCCTTTTCTGGCAATTGTCCCATAGTGGCTTCTTGTGGATAAAATTTGAGATTTTTTTGTATTTTCTTTTTTTTTTTGAAATTAATAAAATTATCGGAAGCACGTGTGCTAATGGCAATTTAGTCCTAAAAATGGCTCCCAAGCATAGGAAAAAAGAAATTTTATGGATATTACTTAACTTATAGGGGCAGATATCTTTGGTGTTTAATTTTTTCTTATAAGATTTCAATATTTCACCAAATTCATAATGCACCATATTTTTATTAAATTTTGGCATTTGGTGAAGAATTACTTGTTGAAATATAATATTATGTCATTTGAAAAATATTAAACATAATTTAATACAAATATGTCATAATTATTCATAACAACATAAAGAACTACTAAAATTAAATATATATATATATGAATTAACCTAATACATATGTGGTTCCAACTAAATCTGGCAAAATGTTACACGATACGATAACACGACACGAAACGACACGATAATTTACGGGTTTGGGTCAGCGATATCGGGTCGGGTTGATATCAGTGTCACACGATAAGACACGATAAGAAAACGGGTTGAAACGGGTTGGAACACGTTAACACGATGTGTCACGATAAGACACGATAAGAAAAATATTAATTTAATTATTTAATTATAGTTAACTTTTTACATTATTTTTTTTAGTTTTAGAAAACTATAAAATTTATATTTTATTTCATTGGAAAATGACAATTTTTATATCTATTTATATATTAATATTTTGTTTTAGATTTTATCTTTTTTATTATTTATATTGGATGTACAATTTCAGTTTGGTTTATAATATTTTAAATATTTTTAAATTAATTTTAGTTTGTTTTATAATATTTTGAATATTTTTAAATTTATAATTGAAATGCATATTTTGTTTTTTAGTCATGATAAATATTTAATATATTTTTAATTCGTAATATTTTACATATTTTAAATTCACAGTTATTATTTATGTTGAATTTTAGTATGTTAATATATTTTTTTTAAATGTTTAACATATCATTTGAATATGTATTTAGGCTTAATAGACATGAATTGATAATGATTTATCATTTGACAATATATATTAATTTAAATAAATAAAATAAAATACTCACGTACATGTCTAGTAAACACGAATAAAACACGACACGAACACGAAACGATACGACACGAACACAGTTCAACACGAAAACTTAACGGGCTGGGTTCAGATGAACAAAATTTGACACGACACGAACACGGTTCAACATGACACGTTGCCAGGCCTAGTTCCAACTGTACAATTGACAGTTAAATCGATAAAAAACGAACATTCATTTATGTTTCGATAACTAGGTTTAGGGTGATTAATCTCTATTCCCACTGTCAAATATTTATTATTATTTTTAATTGTACGTTCAATGTTTGAAACATAAGCTATTTTTGCTTCATCTATTGAACGATATGATTTGTATGAGTTGCCTTTTAATTCATGAATTTGTTCTTGACATTATGCCTTTGAGTCATAAATTTTTAGTTGTTTTCTTTTAACACAATGTATATTTTTTTATTTGTCATTACTAGTATCTATATATATACAAAATATATTAGTGTAATTTGTAAAAATATAAATAACAAAAATATTAGAAACATTATAAAATAAATAAACATAACACAATTATCATTAATATTGTTCATATCCATATAAATAACATTAAAGTAAATAATTCATACAACTAATGCTCAATAACATATTCAGTTAAAAGCATCAAAAAACAATGATAATAATTGAAAATATTTAAGACAAAATATTTTCAATGTCATGTGCATATCAAATCCTTGACCATTTCAACAGTAATTTGGATTAGCTAATGGGTTTTATGGAAATACTAAAACAAGAACGGACACCCATCATCCAATGAAAACACTCAAGACTACAATGAAGAGAGCTAAATTACCTATTCACCCAATAGGGTAGCATGAATTGAGGTATCCATATCCAAATATAAGAGCATATTTGTAATTTAAAAGCTAATATCCCTTTGAACAAAATTTCCATTTCCAAACACTTCAATACCAAATTACCAATACAATTGAGAAAATAAAAGCTTCAGAAAAAACAGGAAAACATAAAAAGAAAAAAGAAAAAGTATATATATGAAAGCTCTATGCTTATACGTGGTTTCTCTCACGTCTAAGAAATTAGGATTCAATATCTATGAAATAGTCAATCCAGCAATTTTCAGTTACTTAGTCTACAAAATAATCAATACATATTATATACAGNACAGAGAAAATAAAAGCTTCAGAAAAAATAGGAAAACATAAAAAGAAAAAAGAAAAAGTATATATATGAAAGCTCTATGCTTATACGTGGTTTCTCTCACGTCTAAGAAATTAGGATTCAATATCTATGAAATAGTCAATCCAGCAATTTTCAGTTACTTAGTCTACAAAATAATCAATACATATTATATACAGTATTTGATATACATCAATTTTTCAGTAAAACTAGCAATTATTCCATGAGGGAGAGTTAATGTAAAATAACTAACCACAGTGTCCAGACCAGAGCCTCCCAAGAAAGGATTGCGGATAGAGATTGTTGCTTTGGGGTTCTAGTGGCTAGAGAAAAACAGAAAGCGTGGAGAAGGAGACGAATTGATTGGTGTTTGAAAGAAACCCTATTTCAAAAAAGAATGAGACAGATCTTTAAAAAGAGAATGTAAAAATAATAATAATAATAATAAATAGAGAATATAACGAAGAAAAAAGTGAGAAGAAAACGAAGGATGCAGTGAAAACAAAGACTCACCGAAGAGTCTGCAACCAGAGCTGGTGCTGCGGCGACGGTGCTGGCAATGAAATAGAGAAGCAAAGCGGCATCTTCTTAAAGAATACTAGAGAAGACTTGATTCAAGAAGCCAAATAATCCAAATCTGAGTCCGTGCCTTCTAATCCCGTGAAGACTCGCGGGATTAAAAGCTAGTGTAAGTGGCTGGATATGATTTGATAATCGGATTTCTATATCTGGTTCACTGGCCACCACCAAACACCGGATAAGGGAGGGAACCAGATTTAGAAATACAATCCCCCTCTTATCCGGTCAAACAAATGGTACCTATAGAATTTGTAAGAATTCAAAAAAAAAATCTTTAGAATAGAGGTAAAATTTGAGTTGACCATTTTTATTGACAAATTTTTATTTTTAAATTCCATAAAATTCATTAAAATTTATAATTTTTAAAAATCTTTAAAAATAATAACTTTTTGGTTATCTCTGATTTTAAAATATTTATACAAATTTTAACTAAATACATTTAAATTTTAATAGAATTTTATAAAGTCTAATAAAATCGAATTAAATATCAATTGACTTGTATAGATTCTTTTAATCTCTAAATGTTTAAACTCTTCAAAAATTAACAAGTTCTAAATTGAATACATCCAAAGTCTCCTTGAAACTTTGATCTTTTAAAATATGAGATTTCATTAAGCGAATCTAAGGTTATAAAACAAGTCTACATTTTAAAAACACGTATATGTATCTATACATTTATATAATATATATTTTTTACTAATAATTTATATAGTATATATAGATACACACATATACAACACGCATGCATTAGTCATATGTCCTTGAAAAAAAATATATATACCGTTGACAGATGATTTGGTTCACGTGGAATTCATATGGACCTCAATCATATCCAATATTGGCTTTTCTTTCTATGCATTCAAGCTTTACAACTGTTTGGCCAGATTAATTAACGAGGGCCAGCAAAGACAAAAAAAAAGTAACAGAAAAAGAAAAAGAAAGGGTGCTATAGGCATATGATGTAGACAAAAAATAATGTACATATATATATATATTAATTAATGTAAGAACTAAGAAGAGCTATATATAAATATATATATATATTGACCTAATTGACAATTTTACCAAACGAATAATGAAAACTAAAATAAATTAAAAGCAACTTTTTGTAGTGATATGTAAAAAGCACATGTATAGTATTGATGGTAGCCGGTAAGTAGGTTTAGACAGATAATGAGAACACACAGAAATATGTAGCTGAAGCGGTTGGGAGCTCATTGAATGGAAAATAATGTGACATGGTCGATGAAGCTTGTGAGCGCACGTTACCATGTCCTTTTCTATACCCTTTAAAACTAATGTCATATCTTCAAGGGGTCCCTAAGCTCATGTGAGGCCCTTAATTTCATTGTCGGCCAGACTTTCATTTTTATTTTTTTCCCAATTAATAAAATCCATCTTCACATCAAGATCACTATAAAATCAGGTTTATGGGGAGTCTATCTCCAACTCATATTCCTACAAAATTGAAACACTTTGAAAAATTGGAGCTGCTTGCTCCGCAAGTTGTTGTCTATTTTTCTAAGTGTGCTGGCAATGCGGGTTCTTACTCTTTGCCGAAAAGCACTTGTGTGCTTCTTGGTATCTTTGGCTTTTTCAGGGAGTTTTTGTCATGGAGGAGATCATGATAAGACAACATTAGAGGTAGTTGGGGTTGGAGAATGTTCTGACTGTGCTCAGAATAAAATTAAGACTTCTCATGCCTTTTCAGGTATAATTTAATCTGGTACATTCTGACTGTGTGTCTTATTTTTCCTTTCTGCATGGATCTAGGCATCACTTGGGTTAATTTCTTATCATATTTATTACTTTGAATTATATATATATATAGATAATTGTTATTCCGGAGACTATATATGTCTCAGTACTTTATGGATCTTTTGATTTGTATTCGAAATGTTATCACTTTGCCATGCATAGAAAATTTGCCAAATGTGGGTAAGAGATTGGTGCATGCTATGGATTATGGGTTTGGCCCCAGTGTTGAACAGTCTTTATTTGGCTTCTACTATGATTTTACTTTTTCACGTACTCTGATCTTCTTTTTTTTGGTCTTTTTTTTTTAAAGAAAAATAAAGATGCTCTTAAATTAATTTGAAGTCACATTCAGTACTCTTAACTATGTGGTCCAAGTTCGATTGGTTTTGAATGCAGGAGTAGTCAAGAATATATATTAAATAGGATTGTCTACTTGTCCAAAAGAGTAAATTTTTTGAGTAGACTATTGCAGTTATAATATTGGAATGTTAGTTAAGAATCAAATACACCTCCTATGCAGGTCTTCATGTAACTATAGATTGCAAACCAGTAAACGGTGGGAACTTCAAAAGCAGAGGGGTTGGAGTGCTAGATGAGGAAGGGAATTTCAAAGTGTCCCTTCCTCATGAGATTGTCAAAGATGGAAAGCTGAATGAGGATTGCTATGCTCAGCTTCACAGTGCATCTTACACACCATGCCCTGCTCATGATGGTTTAGAGTCCTCCAAAGTCATTTCCATCAGTGGGAAACAAAGTTTTGGTCTTGTTGGCAAACTCAAATTCTCACCAGCTACTTGCACTTCTGCTTTCTTGTGGCCTCATTTCAAGTACCCGCCACTCCCTAAACTTCCTCACCCTCTTCATGATCCTCATTTGAAGAGCTTTGGCCATTCTTTCCCTTTCCCTCCTAAAGTCTTCCCTCCTTTCCCTCCTAAGGTTTTCCCTCCATTCCCTCCTAAGGTTTTCCCTCCTCCATTACTAACACCCAAAGAGCCTCTTCCTCCTCCTATTCCAGTGAAGCCACTTCCTCCACCTGTTCCGGTCTACAAAAAGCCACTACCACCTCCGGTTCCGGTCTACAAGAAGCCACTTCTGCCGCCGGTTCCTGTTTACAAGAAGCCTCTTCCACCGCCGGCTCCGGTTTACAAGAAGCCTCTTCCACCTCCTGTTCCGGTATACAAAAAACCACTTCCTCCTTCAGTTCCGGTCTACAAGAAACCACTACCTCCTCCGGTTCCGGTCTACAAGAAACCCCTTCCGCCTCCTGTTCCAGTATACAATAAACCACTTCCTCCCCCAGTTCCCATATTCAAAAAACCATGTCCTCCTCCACTTCCAATCTTCAAGAAGCCTCTTCCCCCACCTCTCCCTATATTCAAGAAGCCATTGCCTCCACCACTCCCAATCTTCAAGAAGCCTCTTCCCCCACCTGTCCCTCTATTCAAGAAGCCACTGCCTCCACCAATCCCAATCTTCAAGAAGCCTCTTCCCCCACCTGTCCCTGTATTCAAGAAGCCATTGCCTCCACCACTCCCAATCTTCAAGAAGCCTCTTCCCCCACCTGTTCCTATATTCCAGAAACCATTGCCTCCACCAGTCTCAATCTTCAAGAAGCCTCTTCCCCCACCTGTCCCTATATTCCAGAAACCATTGCCTCCACCAATCCCAATCTTCAAAAAACCTCTCCCACCTCCCATTCCAATCTACAAGCCTAAACACCCATTCCTTAAGCCTCTCCCTCCATTGCCAAAGATTCCACACCCATCCATTAATCCCAAACACCCTTTGTTGAAACCCCTCCCACCATTCCCCAAAATTCCTAAACACCCTTTCTTGAAACCTCTACCACCATTCCCTAAGATTCCACACTCATCTTTCCCTAAACACCCTCTTCTTCCTAAGCTTCCTCCTAAACCCAAGATCTTCCCAAACTTACCTCCCCTTCCACCTTTTGCTCCTTTTCATGCTTAAAGTGGAAATAACATGGAAATATATATTTAATATTTATTAATTAGTATTTTAATTCTTTTCCAGCAAGGTGTATGAAGGATAATAAGTATATATATATATATATATTTTTTTTTTTTTTTTGTGTGATGAAGGTTATATATGAGTGGATTAATATTCTTTTTTTCCATAATAAAGCCTTCAAAAGAGAAGAAAAATGGGAAAAAGAAAAACATAAAAATGAGATTGAGAGATCAGGAGGATAAGGGACAAATGAGGGAAAGAGGGAATATTGTATAATCATTATTAATGTTTCTTTAATTTATTGGATTGGAAATTGGTGTGGATTTGTTCTTAATTACATGTAGTGGTTATATATATATATATATGTGTGTGTGTGTGTGTGTGTGTGGATGATGGTAAAGCATTTATGACTTCAATCAGTCGAAAGTTTTTTCTCCTTCATGCGCAATGCGTTATATACATAAGTATATTGTATATAGAATATATATATATATATATATATATATTTTGTATATAGAACATATATATATATTATACATAATTCCGCTTACAGTTTAATTTAAACAGTGAGTGACAGTTTTAATATTTGCAACAATTAATTAAATTTTTATTATATGAGAATTTTTTTTTTTTTTTTATAATTTGGAACTCATGCTATGATGGGCTCCAATAATTTATTTTTTTATTTTTATTGGAAATTTTTTATATTTATTAATTTTTTTTCTTGTAATTTATAACTTCAGTAAAAAATATATTTTATTTTTATTGGAAATTTTTTACATTTCTTAATTTTTTTCTTGTAATTTATAACTTCATTAAAAAAAATTATTTTATTTCTATTGGAAATTTTTTACATTTCTTAATTTTTTTCTTGTAATTTATAACTTCATTAAAAAAATAAAATAATAATAATTAAAAAAAAAAACTGTTGGAACACATTATAACGTAGATTTCAGAACCTCGGAGAAACTCTGTTTATCATATAGAGGTTAAGGGGAAAACTATATATGCACACACGAATCTACTGAGTTATATTTAAATTTGCCTTTGGTTGTTTAATTGTCAAATTCTTTGGTCTATATACCACAACTAGTAACGAAAGCTACTTCTTTCTCTAACAAAAATCTGAATTCCATTTTTATCCATTTTCAATATAGAAAAATATATATCCCAACTATCAGCTATTAGATGCCCATGACCAGCTTGTAAAAGTCAAATAATAAAATGCTATTACCTATTCAATTATCATTGATCCAAAAGCTAAAGCTTATAAAAAATAAGTCATTATATTTTTTATATTTTAAAATTTTTTGTACAGAATGCCTATGTCACTGGAATTTTATCTATCCATGTCTTCTTTTTTTTTTTAACTATTCATGCCTACCACATAAGCACTTATATTCTCATGTTGTTCATTTTACTTTTCAATTAAATTAATTCAAAAAACTCTTTACCCTTTTACATTTTCTTTGTCATCCACAACTATCCCCTTTCCTTTATCACCCTCTCACTATTTCTCACTCTCATCGAAAAAAATGGCGCGAGTTAAATAACCAGTCGAATGCAAACTCCTAAAATGTGGCACAAGAAGAACTACCATTCGCTCAACTCTATCAATAAAAAATTGAGACTTGTAGCAGGGTGAGTTGGTAACCAGCGTTTTAATAAAAGATTGTCACTTCTCTATTACTACCGCAAGGACACGATAATACATTTGGGGCTCGTTTGGTACGTTGTATTGCATTAAATTGTATTGTATTAGATTGTATTGTAATGTATTGTATTGTGTTTGAATGTATTATATAATACAACTCATATGATTGGTGTAAAATTGTATATACAATAAGATGTTTATTACACTTTTGAATTGTCTTTGATTATTTTTTTAAATTTAAAAATTTTTAACTTTAACTTTTATTAAAGTTTTAAAATTTTTATTTTTAACTTTTATTGAAACTTTTAATTTTTAACTTTTTAATTCCAATTTTATAAAAGCTTTTGATTTTTAATATTTAATTTTTTAATACTTATCGTTGTACTCGTTACTGCTACTCTAATATGTAGAAAAAAATAAAAAAATATTAGAATTTAGAAGAGTATTTGAAACATAACAAAGTTTCCAACATAAAAAATTTAACAATATTCATAATAATTATCATTAGTGACTACATTGAATATCTATAACAAAAGTTCATAATATTCATAATAAAGTTCACAAATAGAAAGACTTAAAGAAAATATCAAATTAGTCCTCCAAACTTTGTGGCTTCATATTTAGTTCATGAACTTCTCAACTGTCTAAGTAACATCGTCACAAATATATCTCTAATTGCAGCTTCAGTAGACCTAAATGTTGCTAATATGTGATGCTCCTTAATCAAAAGAGCAAGCACATCAAGTTGGTCTTCTGCAGACAATCCCATAGTTTTTAATTATTTAGCAATGTCACCATAATCTATATGACCTTTGACAAGAGTATATGTTATCACATTTAATTGCTCAACAGACTTGTCAAACATTTGAGATAATAAAATTAATAAAGTATCATCAAAGCTTTTAGAATTGGCTCTCTTTCTTTTAATAAAGTTTCAAAGAAGTTGTTGGTCTTGTTTATTATTTGAATAACAACGTAATCATTCTAACATAGATCATATAGCAAGCTCATGAGTCATGAATAAATCCATTTTATTTAAAACATATAGCAAGCTCATGAGTCATGAATACATCCATTTAATCTAAAACATATAGCAAGCTAAGCAACTATGAAGAACCATGCCTAGACGAATTCACCACTAATAAAAAAAGAATAGTTGGATTGGTTAGCAATTTAGACTTCAATTAGAAATGGTAGGTATTCAAGCTTTATCAGCACCAACATTAAAGGCTCAGTCAAACAAAAATAAAAACATTAACAATAAATATATGGTCAAAATAGATGGATCTACTGCTTAAAATTAAAGTGGTACGCCAAGTTTTATTCTTTATCAGTACCAACATTATAAGCCATATACCACATATATATTCCATGAACCCAATTTTATATGCCCTAAACTAACAATAAAAAAACCCATATCCTTATTGAATTGAAAAACATCTTGACAATTTTAATGGGAATAGATTGGAACAAATTGTGATTCACATAAACATTAAAGAAGAAGAAGAATTTTGAAGAACATATCAAAACGATGGCTTTTGCTGGAGATGGTGTGTGGAAGAAGAAGAAAAATTGAAGATGAGAAAACAATCTGTAGAAGAAGAAGATCTGTCTAAAGAAAGAAAAAGAAAAAAAAAAAAGCAATAATCTCTCACAATTCGTATCTTTGCCTGAACAAGAATAAGAAAAAAAAAATGAAAGATCGATGGAGAAAAAAAATAGAAGATCTGGTGTGCATACCTGTGCAAAAGCGTTGATACTCCATCTTTGGCGTTTCGTCTTTGGCATGGTAAAGCTTGGCTTGTATAACATAATACAAAGACATTTTTGTGTATTATTAATACATCATATCATGTATTAAAAAAGTTAGAAGTGTATTATGTAATTCTATATAAAACTAACACCAAGCACAATACTAACTAAAATTAATACAATAGATCTAAATAACACATTCTTATACATGTCACCAAACGAGCCATTGGAACATTAAGCACGGAAAGAAACTTTAAGTCCAGATCCCATTCTCGTGGGTCCAAACCTAATGATTTATAAATTTCATCTTTAAAAAATGTAGATCTCTTTTTTACGTAAGTGACTTCCATCTTTGCATTCTCATGAACCGACCCGCCCAATTGATTACATGTCTACTTTCCATCAAATGAGATTTTTACCATAAGCTTGTCCATTTGACTGTAATAAAAATATTAAACTATCACTTGCATGCACTCCAAGAATTTTTATTGTTTTAGGGTTAGAGCCAGTAATAAAAGTGCCATAAAATGGCCAACATTTTATTATTTACACGGCTTTATGTTATTCCACATTGCCTTTACTTTGATCGTTATAAGGCTAGTTGGACGATGTGAAATCCTGGCACACCATTTGACATTTGCACACACCACCAGAAGTATGGTCGGTTTGTGCAAGTATTAGGCGGTGTGTGCAATTTCTAAGCAATGGTTCACACCGTCCAACAATTGTACACACTGCCTTTGTGTGCAAACGTCGGGCGATGCGTGCAAATGTTGGACGATGAATGCATTTTATGGGCAGAGTTCACACTGCGCAACTAGCATCACACCACTCTTACATTGGGCAGTATGACATAATGCAGGGTTGTGTGAATTGTAAAATACACACACCGTCTAACATTTACAAACACACTCAACGTTCGAGCGGGGCATATATTATTGTCTTCAACCTCTGTTTTTCTGATTTTCCTTAATTTTTTTTCATTTCAATAAAATTTAAAACACAACAGCAACATTCAAACACATTAATATACACCTTAACAATATTATTTTAGCAAAAAAAAGTCAATTTACCTTGGTGGGTGTTGAAGTTAGGTTTGATGTAGTAAAAAAATTCTAAAAATCTTCCAAATGGAATCCAAAGCTTGAAAAAAATTTGATGTTGTTAGTTGTGTGGTATTTCAAAGTAGCTAACACATACAAAATTAGAAAAAATATATGGAGAATTGTAAAACAAAAATGGTAGAATTAGAATAGTTATTTGCTAAAGGAAAGTACATATAGTAGGTAACGCCATTGAACAATGAATGGCTAAAATTGACAATATGGGAATATGGGTGCTGATGTGATGGGCATGAATAAATAAAATAAAATAAGTGAAAAATTTATAGATAAAACTCTAGTGATGTCCGCACAAAAACTTCTATATTTTATATATATTACTCTTTTTATATGTAGACACGTTTCTATGCATATGCTTTTTTGGTCAAATCTCTTTTGAATTTGTTTTGGGTTTTCATATATATTTTTTATTTTGAGTGGAAATATTAAATTTAAACTTATGACTGCTAGATATTTTGGCTCTGATGCTATATTAAATTATTACTGATCCTAAAATCTTAAACTTATAAGATGTGAGTCGACATATTTTTTATATTGTATCTCTATTAAGTAGTAACTATAATATGAGTTTTCACTAAGATTTACCATTAATTCTATTATATGCATTACCAAGTTTGATGAATTTTCGAGGTTTAGCTAGAAATATTGTTATTATTTGATAATGCAGTACACTAACTTAAACACTTGAATTAATGTAAATACATGTGCCATTTGGACTGTAAATGATAATATATATATATATACTGGTAAATATATATATACACACACAATTGGATTCAGATTTAATAGTTTTGAAATCAAAATTTTATTTTTCAGTTTTTGGAACATTTTAATGACTGAAATTAAAAAATATATTAAAAAAAAAACACATAACAGTTCATGAGCATATGCGCCAATTACCTTAAAAAAAGTTCAAAAAGTCTAAACTTGAAATTTATTTAAAATATTGTAGGTTAAGGTCAAGTATAATATTTTATTTTCTATGCACCAATATTATAGGTCTTGCGGAGCCCAACTTGAGTATCCCAAATTTCAAATTCTTATGATTCAATAATATTTATATTTGTAACAAAAAAATGCAAAAAAAAAAAAATTATTTAATGTAATAATATAATCAATAATGATTACCAATTTACCAACCAATAAAATTTCTAACTATTTAATAATTTTGGTCAATATCCTTTTTATTTCATTTTTTTCCAATAAAAAGTTATGCGTTACCTTTTTGTACATTTTTGTAACCAATGTATTTTGGATAAAAAATGCTAACCAATGTTGTGGACTGAGTTTAGATATAGTTTTAACATTAATAAAGTTGATATATATTTTTGCAATAAATGTTAAAAACTATAAAAAAAATTACAAAATTAATAAATAATTAGAAATCTTATTGGTTGGTAACTTGGTAATCAATAACGATATTATCACATTAAATAAAAATTTATACCTTTTTTCTATTACAAACATAAATATTTTTGAATTTTATAAACTTGGAATTTAGGACACACAAGTTGGACAATGCTAGAAAATAAAATCCTACAACATTTTTCATAAATTTCAAATTTAATTTTTTTGAGATTTTTTTAAATAATTGGCTAGATACCTCATGAACTGTCATATATTTGACATTTAGTCTTTATAAATTTTTTGCTAAATGTCCTTTAATATTTTGCAATGTTAAAGCATGTGATGCACATGATGAAATAGTCAAAAAATTAACGGAAATAAAAAATAAAAACCTTTTGAGTCCACCTAGAATGAATTTGAGGGATTTTACTGCAAAAAATAATAAAATTCTGAGGCTAAATTGCAAAAATCCTTAGAGTTCAGGGAGCAAAACGCGCCAATTACCTTTTATTTTTATTTATTTCTTTTTTGATGAATACCGTTGAGAATCTCACTGGAAGTCTTTTGTAAGTCACTTTTCACGCTCAGGGGTTTAAGTTAAAGCTAAAATGGTATGCCCCAAATTTCTGACCGAGCCACGGAAGCGCGAAAATTAGAGAAATCAAAATAAAACCCTCGCCTAGGGTTTAAACCTCTCAAGGTCCTTCAATGGCGAACATCAAGTCGGTCGATTCTTCTCTCTGGTGGGACCCTTTTTCTCTCCTTCTCACTGAGCTTGAGAATGCTCCTCTCTCCTCCGACCTCCCTCCCAATCTGGTAAACTTTCCTCGCCCATTTCTTCTCTTGGTGCGTGTTTATATGCCCTTTTTTTTCAACCTGGTTGCGGTTTGTATAGGTGAAGAAGTTGAAGGACAATCGTGCTTGGTTCGTAAATACTTTGTATTTCTTCAGGCCTCCCAATGTGAATTCGAGGCAGGCTTTGAATTCACAGCAAGTGAAAATTGGGTCTCACCTGTTGAATATACAGCCAGAGTTGAAAGATCAGGCTTTGGAGATCAGTTCCTATTTGGTGAATTCTTCGCTCGCTTCATTTAAATTTTCGTAGTTTTACTTCCAATTTAGTAGGCCTTGGTTTTGTACATGATCTCGTCAAGTTTGTTTTTAATTTTTCTTTATGCTCAGAGCGATGAGAGATTTATGTAAACATTGGAGTTTGTTATTTACAAATTTGTAATTTTTAGTTGACAAAACCGGAAATTATGAACGGTCTATTAGTATGTTAGATAAAGAGAGTCCAGAATTTCAGTAGCATAAAAAATATCAACAAAAATGCATGTTTCTGTATCTATCATTATTTACCAATTTATTGAGATTCTCTTCTTGTTTTCTACAGTGTCTAGATGAGGTGCAAGTGTACATTCTTGTTGAAAGATTTGCTGAGAAGAGCAATTTAGCTATTGACTCCATGCTTCAAGAACTTGTTCCTGTGGTTAGTGGCTTTCTACTTTTCCCCTTTGTCATGTAGGGACCAGTATCAGAAGGGAGAGATGATGATTTTGGGTATTTAACTTTATGCTGGATGAATTGGTGCAATTCGTTGACATATTGTTTTACATTTATAATAAGAGCTGAAGTGATGTCACAAGCCAGTAGCAATCTTGGACATAATTTTTGCATATGGAATGCTTACTAATTTATGTGGCTTAAATATTGAAAGTAATTTTACCAATATAGTTATTTTTCTTTTATTAATTATGTTTGAAGTGTTTTTGTCAAGTAAAATATTTGTTCTTTGCTTGAAGTTTTTGGATTTTTTTCCTTTCCACTAAGATAATTTGCCACTACAATGTTTCAAATTACTGTTTCTATTTCTACTGTTTATCATATATAGTATGTTTAAAGTTTTTTGACTAAATATATAATTCTGTTAAAAAATTTTTTTGTAGACGGAGATTTACACATTCTTAGGGCTTTACCATATAGGTTGTTAGATTTGTTTGAGAAAACAAGTAGTCAATGTTGATGGGATATTATCTTTCTTTTCTCTTATGCAGATATTGCTTGAATACTATATTGAGAGACAGTGCCTGCTAAAATGTACCAGAAGGATTCTCATGCATGCCTGTAAGTCTATCATAAAATGGTCTAGTTCTCAGTCTTTTTTTGTCAGGGAACTCCTCCCTCTTTTTTTTTGGTTGTCATGGAGTGGTTAAACCTGGATTCTTTTACAGCTGAACTTCTATGCATTTTTTTTTTTTTTTTTTTTTTTTTTTTT